>JAFFZH010014420.1:12773-116471 GCA_018420115.1 Euura saliciscinereae
AAAAAAAAAAAAAAAAAAAAAAAAAAAAAAAAAAAAAAAATGAAAAACTCTCATTTTTTTTATTTAGTTAAAAATCTGTTTAAAAAATCAAATTGGACTCGTGATACAATTTTTTTACTTTTCCGGATGTAATAATTCAAACTACGGGGTTTCCCCCGGTAAAAAAAAACATGAAAAGCCCCGAAGCTAAAAACTACAACGAACTTTTCTTTTAAATCAATTACAGTGTGTTTGAATTTGTAAAAAATGAAAAAAAAAAACAACCCATATCATTGATTATATTGAAAGAATGAATATTAGTTGAATAGTATCTGACCTGAAGAAGGAGCGTTCCAATAATAATATGTAATGATAATAATAATAATAACGAAGAAAAAAATCGTTGATACGCCGATTTTTTTGTCTTCAGCCTGAATTTAACGTGCGAATGAAAACTCGGAAGAAAACCTCGTTATAACTAACGAGAATTGAGCTCGGGATTGAGAATTTAATAAACATGTGAGAAGATGAAGTTCGCGTAATGAAAGCTTATAATTGCACCGTGCTAACGTTATATAGAAAATATATATTAAAAACCCTCACGTCTTCCCAACAGAAAGTTGACCTTTCGCTAATGTAAAATCACCTGTATAGTATCATGATGGAAATATACAGTGGATGTGTAACGTAACAGAATATAGAGTTACGTGATGATAAAGAAAAAGATTTAAAAAAATATAAACAATCTGATTTTCGACGACCGTTCGATAACCGAATTATAATTGAACCAAGAGAAAGAATTCCAACAGAGACTGATATTCTTCCATGTGTTATTATTCGCCTGAAATTCAACAATTCTTATGATGAAACAACCCAAAAAAAAAAGTTTTGTCATTTTAACGAATAAAAGAAAATGTTTTTTGTGCCCGGGAAAATAGAAGAAACAATAGTAACTTCGTACTTTGGTGTTTCAAAATTACTTTAAAAAAAAAAAAAAAAAAAATCCTGAAAATAGTCGTGGGTAAAAAAAAAAGCGAATGAAAGAGATCCACCACGGTCCGATTGAATGATGAATATTCAAAGTGTTCGAAAAGCGTATAGAAGCGGGAATCTCTCTTGGCTCAAAAACTTTCAATTCAACACAGAAATTCGGTAGAATTTATTCTCACGTATAATAGATATTTATGTGGCATGCGCCGAAAGTAACTGTTTATTCGGCAAGGTTATGTTTTTCGTACGAGCCGTTGATTTTACCTGGCGAGCCGAAGGCGAGCCTTGTAAAGCAACGGCGAGTACTAAAAACATAACCTTGCCGAACAGTTACTTTCTGCGCGCGCCCCATACATTATTTTTTACGGAAAAGGCATTACAAAGTCACTCTGACGCCAGTTGAGTTCCGCACGAACTGCGTATAGAGAGGGGGTAACCTGCGGTACAAAAACTTTATTCCGCAACTTTGACGTGCGCACTTCGAACTGCGCATCAAAGTTGCGGAATAAAGACTTTATACCGCAACTTTGAACTTAGCGGTATAAAGTGCCCTTTGCCGGAACGAAAACAGGCGTCAGAAAGTGACTTTGTAATGCCTGTGCCGTAAAAAAAAATGTTGAAAATAGAAAATAAAAAGTATCGACCGATTTTTTTCTCATTCTCATTCTCAAATGTTACACAATGATCTAAATTAATTTTGAAATTAGACCAAAAAAAAAATGATATATCTTTCTACAAAATCGTTTCAGTTTGATTTTTGAAGACTTGAGAAAAATAAATAACATCAAGATGCAGTTTTGATATATTGTGTAGACTCTAGAGTTTACTTTCACAAATCTGAATCCAGATCGGTAAGAATCGTCCAGTGAACGCTAAGACCTTTAAAAATCCTCACAGCTCACGCCGACGTTGCTGAAAATGATAGTACAAGGATGTGCCGGATATCTGGTGAGCCTATTTTTTTTTACTATCCGGCCGGATAGATGGCAAGCAGTACAGTAAAAATCCTCAATATACTGTTCAGAAGATGATTAAAATCATGAAATCTCCTGTTTTTTTAACCTCATTCACATTCATAGAAACCCGTTTTCTACGATAGTTATAATTATACTACGCGTAAAGGTGATAGAAATGAAAATTAGCCCTTCTTACCTGTCCGTGGTTATCGAATCCGTGTTTTTCCGCGACAATTTTAGCGGCTTCCGGTCCATCAGGCACGAGTACCGCGAACTGGTTCATGTAAATAGTAGGCGGTCGTTTATCGCTCCGTGGTTTCGGTCCAGAATCGCCGGCCGCAACGATAGTCAGAATTCCAAAGCATAGAATAACGGCTGTCGGTTTCATCGTGGATAAGATTTCAAATTTCGACGAGGGAGTCTCGTCGTCACTCGGAATTTAAATACGCGACTTCTCTCTCTCTCTCTCTCTCTCCTCGCCACTCTAAACACTGCACACAGATGCTTCCCACACTCTCATCCGTCAGATTATTGCGATCGCCGTAACGGTACTCTTTTCTCGACTAAGTAAACGCGATTTTGATCGGGGTTTTGTTTTCGTTTTCGTTTTATCTGGAAATTAGAACACCGACTAGGTTTTTTCCTTCTTTATTTTTAAAGTGAGAAAACGAACAGCGGATGACGCTATTGCACAAAGAAATTCAAAATCTACGACTCAACGGTACTTTCGGTACAGTGAAAGTTACCAAACATCGATTCTGCGGCTCTTTATCAGTCGGCCGATGTGTCAACGGCTAAATATTCATCCAGCATGGCAGAACGAGAGGAAATGACAGCGTGAAACGAGGTTATCTCGTTCACGAACAATATATATATCTATAATAATTTCATTTACCGTGAAGGTTATTCAATTTGGAGAAAAAAAAAAAAATTTGCTATATCCTGCGACACCGACAGGTTATATTTTGGTTATCCGTGTCATGGTAAAAGACGAATTAAAAAAAAAAAAAATTTGTGTTATCAGTGCACTATATTTTGAACAAAAACATTTGTGTTTACGGTGTTCGTCTTACGAATTGGACACGAACATCGGAGTTACGCGCACAAATTGACCCCGCGCGAGTCCGTAATTGTCAAATTAATGATGCCGAATTTTCAAAAGACCAGCTACCGATCTCCCCGACCACTACGAGCCAAGTGTAACGCGGCACTGACTGACTACTCGCCAGCGCCAAGCGCGGGTCGAGGCAGAGCGATAAACAAACGCTCTACTCTCTCGCTCGCTCACTTCATTGGCGTCCCGATTTACCCTACGTCCGTCTGTTCGTCCCCCCCTAGTCTGATACGGCACCAAACACTCGGCGATGACTTAGCGGCGTTCACCATAACTCGATGCCTCTTTTGAACCCGTATTTTACTCTGTATCTAACGAGTATATCGCCCTCATAATCTCAGATCAATTCGCAAGAATCTCGTAAACAATGTCACACGGCTGCCATTGCGCGCTGTTAACGTCGTTTACCGACATCTGTGATCGAGTCATGCTGCATGCACACAGAGGCTTCGACTCGGTCGGTAAGGTAGGGAACCGCGGTGTAGTAGTTCACGGCGTCGCCGCGAGGGCCGGAAACTTAGAGTTTCTCTTTCTGTAGGACTAGCGCCTTTTCCGGTACACCAGCAACCATGGTGCGTATTGAATTTTGACGTTTTTAGAATATAATCTGGATATTTAGAGCTAATCTTTGAACTATTGAGTAAAGTAGTGATCGAAGCGAATAGTTTTTAGGCTATTCTAGACGACGGGTCTTATATTTATCGACTTTATCTCTGCGATGGATAAAATATCGGGATAGTTTCGAGTCCTGTTAGGTTATGTCGCCGAGGTGGATACAGTTTGTTGATTACTGTTATTAATCGACTATTTTGTCATTTACAGGGTCGCGTCAGGACGAAGACTGTCAAGAAGGCCGCCAGGGTCATTATTGAGAAATACTACACCCGTCTTACTCTCGATTTTCACACCAACAAAAGGATATGTGAGGAAATCGCCATCATTCCCAGCAAACCGCTGAGGAACAAGATCGCTGGGTACGGAATAGTATATCGATAATTATCAGTGAAACAGTGATTCCACGTGCAGTGCGGAAGAGTTTAAGTGCCAAAGTCTGAAAATTAAAAATTGTGATTATTAATTTCAGATTCGTCACGCATCTGATGAAGAGGCTGCGTCACAGCCAGGTTCGAGGAATCTCGATCAAGCTCCAAGAGGAGGAGAGAGAGCGCAGGGACAACTACGTGCCAGAAGTATCCGCCCTCGAACACGACATCATCGAAGTGGATCCAGAGACCAAGGAGATGCTCAAGATGCTCGACTTCAGCAACATTTCTGGACTCCAACTTACACAGCCGGCTACTCACCAGTTCGGCAGACGTACATAGATACAAGAACACTCCGTATTTTTTTTCATTGTCAGATTTCACATTTTTATCACAATATCAATAAAGATGTAAACTGACAATTATAATTATTGATTTTTTCTTTTTTTTTACTGAATGTTATCAAAGATTCGGTTGGCCAGGTTGTTCCTTTCATTTTTTTTCCATTCTGCTATTCTTCCGAGAGTTAGACACTTTTGCATAGACTGACCCTCGATCCTCTTCTACTCTGTGTCTCTGTCCCGTTGTTGCTTTTGGCTTCTATTTGTGAAAGACGATTTTGCGCTTTGATCTTCTCAGAAGTAATATAATCGTCGTTTTCAAAATTTATTAAAGATGTTTATTTATATTTCGAGGTACCTAAATTAGTGCCAATTACAATTCATATCCGGTGCCAAATTGGATAAGAAATAGAATTGCCCAGTATCTCAGTGACGAGAGATAGATTTTTCGAATAAAATGGATCAATGAATTTCTCAATTGCTCAATGATGGAATAATTTTCTATTCTTTAAAAACACCGAATAGGTGAATACGAGAAAAGTTTTCGTTGTTACGTAAGAATCGCGTATATCCATCAACACTATGTAAAACGGTGAGTTATCAGTGATCCCATCTCCCTAAAAAATATGAAGGAAAGGAACAAAGTGTCCCAAATTCATATATGCGCATTCTTTACGCTCTATATGGAACAAAGAAATAATTTAATTTGAATCAATACAAATTCTAGAGGAATAGGGGAAAAAAAAGATTGGATCATTCGGGGACACGTGTAAGTTTATTCCGTGTATCTATTTCTTCGACACACGCTGAAATCTGCGATCCTAATCGAAACTAAATGGTAAATATATGATCTGTTTGCTGAAAATGTAGAACAACGAGGGAATAACGAATTCAGCATGTAAGAATCGAACGTAGTCACCAGAGGAAGTACGTTTCGGATCCTGCTCTGAACAAAAGAAAGAAAATAATATTCGCGATCAATACAACGCAGCTGCAGTAGTCGTAGGTACCCGTAGAAAAAAATAAATAACAAAATTGGCAAGAAGAATTAAGAATGCCGAGAAGTATCGCAGATACAATTTCCGTATCGCTAGAGCGGCGAATGATACAATACTAAAAAATAGGTAATCGAACACCAATCCTGTGTTCTTGCGACCTTAGACTAGCCCTTTCCACAGAGTATGTGAGTTCGGCCTGAGGCGTGTTGATCAGAGCATCCAGTCACTTTCCTCAAAAGTTAACAGCGCTCGTAGTTGGTTCTCCGATAGTTTTGTTCGGTTCGTGGCGATCGCGATATCGAAGCCTCTCTCGTCGCATATTCGGAAGGAAAAGGGCCTCGATTGACATTTTCTTCTCCTTTCTGCAAATCCCAATTATTATTTACGGTTTTGTCGATCCGCGAACGGCCAGACGCCATAAGGCCATAACCTAACCCTAACCTAGATTAGAAGCAGACCTGCAGACGCACGCCTGCGGAATATTGCCGAGCTGTGGACCAATCCAGTCAGTCCGTAGCCGCTGCGCGTTGAGCTAACATATTTCTGGTCGCGGGCGACAGAGAGCAGCTATGTGACCAAAGTTACGAGATTGAAGCGGATCTCTGAAGGAACGAGGCTCTCCGAGGGAGGGTTTTTTCAGGTCCGGGGTAAATAAAGTTTAACGCTGTTTAATTATGGAGTGTCCGCACCTGGACCAGAGCGTTAGATTCGACGCCAACATCGAGGCAGCGAACTGTACAAAGGATCTGCCATTCCTCTGCGCAGGTAGGATTCACGGTATACTTTTTTACGAGTTTCAACGATATTATCCACCGTCGTGATTAACGCCAAACTTTTTACAATATACCCAATATACCAAGGCGACCTTAAAATACCGATTCGGCGTTCGATTGACAAGGAAACTTGTATAACAGTTTTTTTTAACATATCAATCTTTAACTTTTATGTCACGGTTTTAAATTACACCGGACACTCCCGGCGTCTGGTAAATCGGAGCTCTGCTACGCTCATTGCAAAATCAATACCGCCACGGCGTTACTAATCAGCTGGTAGTATGAGATCTGTCATTGGACCCAGTAGAGGAGGAAACTACCTGTTTTTATTTTTATTTTTTTAAATCATTCCTTTTTTCATGATACAGAATGACACGAACAACGGATTTGTTCATTGCCTCTGGATCTGTAGCCTCGATTCGTTATCCATGCTTCTGGATATTAAAAATAAATTTTAACATCCTAAAAAGGGATGTGAGTTCAATGAGCCGTTCGTTCCGTGATGTAACCGCGAGGCATAATAAAAGGCGTTCCCAGATACACGTTTGTCATTTTTTTTTCTTCCTATCCCTGCAAGTTTTTGTTTCTCTGCAGGTCTTGATCGATTTTCAAAATTTCGCGCCCTCATTTTGGGCAACTATTCGCGGATTAGAGGAATATTATAAAAATCCTCGTTTCCTTTTCATATTTTATTTCGATGAAAAATTACATCGTGGGAAACTAGTCTTCGAGCTAAAATTTAATCCGCATTCGGTATCCAGAAGAGATTGAAACACGATATGAAATAAAAAACTTAGATCCGCGATAAGCGAGTTTTAAATTCTCGCTTGAACGCGATTGACCTTTGAATATTTTTATGTCCACTATAATTCCGCGTCGGATGTTTGAACGAAGTAATTTTCAATGCGGAAAAACAAATATTAAATCACTCATTTTATAAGGAAAATTATTGATTATTATTTTTTTTTTATTTATGTTTCTTCATAAACGCAGAGCTTCGACTGTCGGATGTTGACGATCATTAAACAACGCACAAGATCTTCTAATCTCAATTAGAACCTCGTATACGTAATAAATATGATGAGTCACGGTCCACTATCTCCTACAGATACGTTCCAAAAATTTATACTAATATATTAGCATTCAAATATTGCGAAAATATCGATGTAATCGAAAGAACTTTGGAATTGACCAATAAATATCTTCGATAATGAATGAAATTGAAATTTTAATCAAACACCTTCCTTCTACTTTTCTCATTCTCTCATCGGGAGCAGTATGCGGAACAGAAAAAAGCGCTTGGCTGTGTCTTCACTGCGGAGCCGTACACTGCGGAAGATACGTAGCGGGCCACGCCATCCAACACCACGAACAAAATACTCAGCACTGCGTGTGCATAGACTGTGAGAACCTAGCAGTATTCTGGTAAGTAGAGACTCGCGCATTTCGCTTTTTCTTTTCCCCCCTGAAAGAACGGCTTCTGGATCGTATTAATTAGCTGGAACGAGTCCAAATGAAAGCCACAATCATTTTTCATATTTTGTCAACGTTTTTCTCTGAGTTTGACCATGTTTTTCAGTTACTCGTGCGACGAGTACGTAGTAAACGACACGCTTAACGGACAGATAGAAAAAATTCGAAGAAATACATTTCACAAGAGTAGCGCGCACAAGGAGAACGAAGACAATTGGAACGAGTCGCCGGAGGATAACGGAACTGACTCCGACGCTCTGTGGAAGGCTGAAGTAGTCGTAAGAAATTTGCGACCCCGAACAAGAAAGAGATCTCATTCCCTCGACGGTTCGAGTTCGGAGAACAGACCGGTGGCTAAAAGAAAAGGCTCGAAAGCAACCAAAGAAAAAAAAGTTGTAGGGCTAAGAAATCTAGGAAATACATGCTTCATGAACGTCGTTCTACAGTCGTTCAACAACATCAGCCACTTTTGTGAATATCTTACCCAAATGCCGAGCCTCGAAGGCGTAGCTTTTAACGAAAATCAGACTCACAGGGGGCGCATCGTCGCTCCGGGGAGGGCCAGGGAGCTCAGCGACGCTCTGTTGGCGGAAGAACTGCGCAAGGTTCTGCTCAGCCTCAGTCTGGGTGGGTCGAACGGGCAGGCGATATCCCCTGAGTGTCTGTTCCTCGTTATTTGGAAGGTGGTGCCACGTTTTAGGGGCTACCAACAACAAGACGCGCACGAATTTCTCACTTACATGCTCGACAGACTCCACACAGAGCTGCTCCAGCTCCTGCCTCGACTAGGGCACGAGCCTCTCGGACTCAGGGGGAAGCAGAGCATCGTCACCGCCGTTTTTGGGGGTACACTCTTAAGCGTGGTACGCGTAAAAATGCTCAACACGATTCCGCGGGTCCGATTCGTCCACGCTAAGTCTCTACCTCTGATCTAGGTACACTGTATGAACTGCCGCACGGATTCTAAGACTCACGAACCATTCCAAGACCTTTCGCTGGATATACCGGACAGATTTCAGAGGCGAACGAAGGATCAGGAGGAACCTTGCTGTCTGACTTATAGCCTCGCGAGATTCTTCAAGGTAGAAGAACTGGCGGATAGCGAATTATATTTCTGCGACCACTGCAGGGGTAAACAAAGATCCACGAAAAGGTTCTGGGTCCATAGGCTGCCCAACGTTAGTAAATTATCTTACACCTCGTCGAGTACGGAAACTTTGAATCAGCGATTTATTAACGTTGCGATTTTATGACTCCCAGGTGCTGTGCCTTCACATCAAAAGATTCAGGTGGTGCAACTCTCAGCGTTCGAAGCTCGATACTCAGGTCGAATTCCCAATGGAATCTTTAGACATGTCCGAATTCACTGTTCGCGGTGTTACAGGAACCAGAGTTAGCGCGCAGGGCAGTCATCTGTACGATTTGGCTGCCGTCATAGTGCACCACGGTTCGGGGTAATTTGCTTGATATTTTTCTTTGTTGTCCTTTTACGAATATCTGAGTTGTAACTTGTGGACCATTTTTCAGCGCGGGAACCGGACACTACACAGCGTTTGCTGTCCACGACGGACAGTGGTTCCATTTCAACGACAGTTCTGTGAGACCGACTAGTGCAGAGGCGGTTGCCAAGTGCAAGCCTTACATACTGTTCTACGTACGAAAAGAATTCTCGATTCCTCCCCCCTTGTGACGTTGTTTCATAGGGAATCACCTTGACTCTTACCCTCACCCTCACCTCGAACCAAGATACGAACTTGGTCGTCGTCCTTGTCTCGCTACGCGAAGCAAAACTGCTCAGGCCTTTTTATTTTCAAGTGGTACTTAGGTGACGGAGATCATTTGAAATTACGAGTAAACAGAGAATAAGTAGGGAATAGTTAAAGAGAAAATAATTAATGAAAAAAAAAATAGAATTGTAATATTAGTTGTGTTGTTAGTTTCACACTAAAAAAGAAACGTTCATAAATTATTCACCTCGATTTTGGTGAAAACAATAAAATAAATAACACTTTTCAAGCGTCGTCGAATCTAAAAAAGAAAAAAAATAAACTAATTAAAATTATTAGTTATTAGATTGTACGCCGCCTTTTCACCTTTTCACATACACACATAAACACACAATTTTCAACACTTCTCACACTCTATTTACGAGCCCCTCTTCAAACGATCAAGTCGCGTTATTGAAAAAATGAAAAAAAAAATTGAACAAAAAAAAATGAAATTATTATTATTAATTACGTTTAATCGGTTATCATTTTGTTATCGTAGATAGGCAAGCAAATACTATATATTTTTCTAGCTGCCGACGATATATTGAAAGATAAAGTAAAAGAGAGGAAAAAAGAAAACAAATAATGAAGAGAAAAAAAAAAGAGTTGCCAATTATTTAAGTGAAGGTGATTCAATGTGATATAGAGAAATGAAGGCATTAAACGTATTAGGTGGTCGTAGAAATACTATATGTATGTGGGTGCTGTAAGGAACATAGAACAAAGAAATTAACAAAATACAACAAAAATATAAAACTCAACATTTCTGATCATCAAATCATAGCCTTGTTTATGTTTGTAAACGTAAAAGTTCCTTTTCCTCTTTAGTAAAATACCGGATCTCGTTAATTAATTCAATCTTCACGTTCGTTGATTATTATTATTATTCTTTTGTTTCTTAGGGAATTACGAACGTAAAGCGTCCGGTTAATCGAGGAATAAACCCAATCCCGGTCTTTATTATCTTTCGATTGGAGGATCTGCGCGTCTTGTTCCTCGGGTATACGGGCCAATACTCGACGCACTCTTTACACTTCTAGATAAATTTCATGAATAAAATGATTAGAAGTAGAAAATTGTCTGAAGTGTTTAAATCGACTGAGCGAAGTTTTGTGCCAGCGGTATTGCATTGAGATGGCTATATTCGATATCCCCCCCTCCTCCCCCCCTCCTCTTCCTTCCTCTCAATCTGCTCATCCGCCAAGTTCTCGAACACTTGAAAACTCTTATGTGATTATTTAAAGACTTATTTTTTCTATAATAATAATAATGATAAGTTAATATTGTAATAAAAGAAAAAAAAAGAACGTTTTATTAAGGCGATAAACGACAATTAACAAATTGATAAAATAAAAAAAAAAACAATTATCAAATAATAATATCGTACAGAGGAAATTAATAATCGATACGAACGAACGAAATTATTCAATTGTATTATCAACAACGAGAGATTAATTAATATGTACGAACAAGGTCAACAAGTAATAATAGAAATAAAATATAAAATCGTGAACCATTAGAAACTGTCTTAAAAAACTGTCTATAATCCTTCCTCACATTGTCAAATGCTAAATATTGTATTCTTATACTTAGATGAAAACAGAATGTCAAGAATTCATTGATCGAAGAAATGAAAACTGCAAAAACTTAATTGCATACATTTCTAATCCCTGGAAAAAAAACTGGAATGTAAAACAGTCTATAATCAGCTGGGATCTGATTGTCGCAAATGTAGTTCCATTGTTTGGAAGTATCCGAAGTCGATAGTGTAATCTTTGAAGCTTTGAAGCTTTGAAGTTCAAGTCGGAAATAAAAAAAATTACTTACAGTTAATACACTCATCTAAGACCTATCGACTGATTGGAAGAACTTGATGGTTCATTTTCAGTCCATGAAGTCTATGAACGAAATTTAGACCACTAAAATTCATTTACTGTCCCAGACTTCAGTTCGTCGATGTGTCTTCAAACTGTGTCTTTTGGATGTTGCGAATAGGTGATAAATTCTGAAACAACAGCACCCAGTCTTCACCGTGGGATCGTCAGAGTCATCCTCCAGGGTCTGAATCACAAATTCGTTGGTAGAATTTGGCGGAGGCCTAGGAGACTTTGAAACCAAATTCTTGATTGCCAAATTGTTGCCTAAGTATTTCCCCGTGCTGGTGGCTTTCTCATTACCTCCACCCTCACGGACATTGAGACGATCATTGCGATCAGTTCCGTCATTGATTATTCCTGGGAATTTGCGTTTAGCTAAGAATATCGAGTAACGATCATTCGCTGGAGAACCAGGGTGAAGCGTTGCATCCGGCTTCGCCTGGCCGTCGAATTCTACGTCAGAGTCGAACTCCTGGATCCACATGTCGTTGTGGTCGCATCCTCTTCCGGTCTTCTGCTCTATGGACACGTTGATGCACTCGTGGTTTCTTTTCGGTTTGACTGCATTCGCGCTAGATGCTCTGGAACCGTCTGTACTTCCTCTCACCAGTTTGTCATTGGTGGCGAGACATTGAGATTGGTACAACGAGGCAGCGCTGGAACTCCCCTCGCCGGATTCAAAACGGCACTTTTTATTCCTGTACAGAATCTCCACGTTCGTTTCTTCAGAATCCCGGGGTCTTTTCGCCCTGGAATACCGTAGTTTAGCCGAGAATTTTTTGACGATTCCCTTCATGGTCGGCATCAGGGTCCTCGGCTCTGGACGACATCCGTAGGATATATAATTCGGACCGATGAAGGGTATTTCAGTGGTCCAACTCTGCGGGAAATCGTTTGAAATCTTGTTCGTCAATTCCTCCAAGAATGGCGTTGGACTGCAAGACTCTATCTTGGGCTTGGTATCGATCATGTCGCTCGTTTCCGGTTCCTCGTCATCCACATTTTCCAGGATCAAATGTTGCGCATCGTTGCTTCCGACATCGGCGTTCTTTTCTTGTATCATTTGGCCCAAACCAACGTCAGCGGTGACTTTGTACTTCGAAGCTTTCCTGCTAGCACTTTCAGAGATCGTGAAAGGAAATCGATCCTGACTTTTTCTCAGGCTGTTTACTCCACTCTGCATAATGGGTAAGTCCCACTTTGAATCATTGGATGAGTTCGGTTTGGACCCTGACAATACAGTCTTGACTGGCGATGATATCACCGCGTCTTCAATCTGCTTTCTAGAGGTCTGAGACTTGCTTGACTTACTGCTATTTGGGGATCTGTTTGTTCCGCAAACTCCGAACCCGTTGTCTCTTTGTATCGTCAGGTTTGAATCATCCGAGGAATTCTTGGAAGCCTCGTCTTTCAATCGACTTGCGAAGCTATTATCCTGGTCAGAAGTGGCCATCGTGCTCTGTTCTTCGTCTTCGTCGTGATCTTTTCCAGAGATACGTAATTTTTCCAACTCTTCCCAATCTCTGCATTCCAATTTTGAGCTTTGTACATTTTCAGTTGTACAGTTCTCAAATTTCAATGCTTTGGGATGATCTTCGGCTCCCACGTCATGGTTTGGAACACTTATCACCTCGGCCCTGGGTAAATTCAGAACTTGCTTATCATGTTCATCTGCGTTTACAGTCTTATCGGTTGAAGACAATGAAAACGGAACTTTGTGACTCCCTTGTATGACACTTTTCTCTGCCGCGCTACCAGATGTAACTTTCTTCCGAAGGCTGCCTGATTCACTTGTATAGTGCTCAGCTATCGCACAAGACGAATGTTTTCTACTACCTATCTGGTCAAGTGTTTCTACGAACTCGAATACTGTGGTATTCCGATTAGAATTGGAACCAGAATTCATCGGTAATGATCTCTGTAAGTCCAGCTGAGCAGACTCACTGTTGCATTTAGCTTCTTGCTGGCTATGTCGATACAAGGGCGACAAACATGTTGACGAGTCAGGATCGATTCTGCTGGACAGAGAAGATCTGACACGAGAATTTCCGGTAGGTTCGACGATGGTTCGATGATCAACGGATTGTATTTTTAGAGGAATCTTGGTCTGGTTCCGAATAAAATTACGAGATTGATTGCGAGAGTTTCTGAATCGAACTGGTGAACTGGCAGATGAAACTAATTTATCGTCTGGTGAAAAGTCTGAAGAATTCTTCGCAGGCGGATTTCTCAAGTCATCATCGCTCTTAAAATTCTTGATCCATTGGTCATTATTGTGCTGTATATTTTTTCTCAGATCTTCGAACGTGCTCGGCTTCTCTTCACTGTACTGCAAATTCTCGGTCACTTGTGCACGAAGTGTATCGTGTCGAGTCAAAGAAACGCTTATCTCGTTCGGCAGATGTTCAAACAATTTCCTCTCCCCCAGAAGGTCTTCCGGATGTGCATCTCTACATGGCAAAGTAACTTCTCTTCCATCCTGAAGGTCAACCAAGTACACACAATTCCCCGGTGACCTTGCAAATTCTTTTGCACGGGAATTTCTAACACATTTTGGTGACCTTGCATCTGCCAAGTCCAGGTCAATGCCTCGAGACATCATCTTGCAATTAGCACCACCTCCCTGCTGCAGCTCATCTTCCGGATTGTAGGTATCATCATCCCCAGTCAATTCGTCGTCTCTAGAAGGAGAAGACCAGTTCGTCCTTCCCTCACAGTCGCCCGAGCTCATGCTCTGTCCTTCCGAACGGAGGTACAACGTGTTGCCTGAAATCAGGGACGATCTGGCACTCGAAGCGCATGAACTCTTTCCAGGTTTCAACGCATGTTCCAACGATTCGTGACCACGTTCAGTCGTTGGTCGGCTGATGTTGTTAAATGGTTCACCAGGTGTTCTGCTACTCCTTGAAATCTCAGTGTGCTGTACCAAACTCTCGCTTCTAACGTCTGGAGACTTATTTGGCTGAATGGTAGCATTATCTCGTCGCTTGGTAAAGCAATGATTCGGCAAGTCAACCCAGTTACTTTGCGATGAAGGGCTTCTTCGAGAGGAACATGTTGTCCTTCCGCTTCCAAATTGGCTGCTAATAATCTCTGCTGAATCATTTGCAGTTTCCGTACGCCGATTCATTTTCCTGTTAACTTTTGTCTGTAAATCTGGTTGAATTTTAGGAACTGAATTCAAAGGCTCTAAGATTCTGCGACCAGAGACTGTCCCTGTCTGACTGGGGCTGTTGATTCTATTTTCAGGGGCTTTGGACATGACTGGAACGGACTTTAGGGAACGAAAACTCTTCTGACATCCCTCCGACGACTGTGACACGTCCGTTCTTGAGGTCAACGACTCAACGATCTTCCCCCCGGATTCAGTACTTGGGTATTTCTTCGGCGATATCAATTTACCAATTGATTTCATTCTCGAGGAATGCTTCGGACACCCTAAATCAGTTTTTTCGACTACAGCAACGACCGGTATGAAGCCCCCGTCTCGGGACGGGTCGTTCTCCACTGGTTTACTTCCGGCACATACTTCCGGTATCTTCCCAGCGTTCGAAGTTCGTCCTCGTTCAGTCAATTCCTCCGAAGGTTTGGGCGATCTTGAACTCAACCTTCCGCTCTTTTCGTTCGATGCTGCGATCACTCTGCTTCGTGCTTCGGCTTTACAGTTCCTGACACTGTGCGACTCGCTGACGTCCTGAGAAGTGAGCGATTGTCTGCTTCCACCAGCGGCTGGTGTGTACTCCGATGACCTCGGACCCGAAGAGCCGGAAAATCTGTTGCCATATCCAAGAGGCGATTTGAGCTTCGCCATCGATCGATTTGTACGATAGGTCGTGTTCTTTTCCTGTTTAATAGAAACGTCAGATAGAGCCTGAATCAGGGCACTAACGTCCAACGACGATCTATTCGTTTCGACTATGGCGTCTGAAGACAGGGACTGAGACTGCGAGTAGTCGATCTGTAGCGGTGGGATATTTGGCTGCGCCGAATCGCAGTCTTCATTCACGCTTTGGATGACGAGATCTTCAGTTCCTACTGTCTGGAGGCTTATATGATTTTTGGAGAATGGTTCCAGAGAGATGTCGCTGCTCTTGCCAAACGTGGAGTCTTCTACTTTGCTCAAAGAGTCTGTGAGGTCTGTTTCCATGACCTGGCCGTTATCAAAGTGGCGGATGGGACTGTCCACCAAAGTGTTCTGTTGGCCCATGCTTCCAATCTTTGAATCCAGATATCGGTTTCTTTCACTCGGTGACATCGACTCCCATGCAGTTTCCTGTGGTACCCGAAGTTCGGAACATGTTCGAAGTCTTTGACTGAGATTCGACCCTCCAAAGGAGACCCTACTGTCAGTGAAAGGTACCGGAGACATTAGTGTGGATTCCAGATCTTCGATTTCCTCCGGCGAAAAAGGTTCTACCTGCATTATTCTGTTTGGATTGCGGAATGATTCACTCGAAACGAAGTCTTCTTCCGCATCCTCGATCTCCAGGACGGTGATGCCTTTTCTCTGAAAATTTTCACCACGCGGTTTCTTACGATCGATCCGTTCGGAGGCGGCTTCCGATTCACTGTCTGAGCTGAGATTGCGAAAAACGAGCCCTGAAGTTGGCCTGTAACCGCCAAATCTAATCGGGATCGGATACGTCGCGTCGGCTTGTGAAGTCTGGCTGATTGACTCCTTCCTGGATTGAGTATCCTCGGAATCCGAATTTTTGACTTGGCTCGCTTCCCCGCGAAAGTATTCGCGGATTTCCCTCAACGACAAAGGTTCGGGTGAAGACAGCCCAGAAGAGCAGAGATGCTGCTGCGACATCGCGAAGCTGGAATTCAACCTTTCTCTTCTTCTGGCTCGAGCCTTACTAGCTTGACCCTGACTTCGTAGATTGGACTCCGAATCGAGAAAAGTTCTCGAAGAATCTGTCGTGCTAACCGTGATTTCGGGCTCGTCCTTCTCTTCGATTCGATTGGTTGAACTCTGGAGGTGCAAGTATAGATCTCGTTCTCTTCGAACTTGGAGATTCACGGTCGCCAACTTGACGGCCTCGATTGGGGGTGGTAAATTTTTCAGACGTAGTTTTAACGCCGACGGAGTACTCCCGATGGAACTGTTCGTTTCACTGACCAAGTCCTCGTCACGTATGGTAGAACCTGGAGAACGGTGATAAGCAAGACTTACAATCTCTCTCTTTCTCGTCTTTGCTTACTGGACGATTATCTCGAGCCCGTTCTCTTTGCCTCGCTACTATCATTAATTTAATAATCCTTTCAGATTACTTGTAGGCAATGAGCGATGATCCTTCCTTTGCCTTTGTCACTAGTATTAGGCATTATCAAAACTCACGCTGGTAGAATTAGAACGATCAAATTGGTTTCCGAGAATCAAATTTTCACCTGGAATCGAATGACCCATCAGTCTCAGTCTTACGTCATCGCGTTTCTTGGCCGCAGTTTCCGTTGTCGGTACCACTTTCGTTTTTGAAATAGTGCAATCGCTTTCTGGATTCGAGAAGGAAACAAAACCTTTTGGTTTCAGTTTATCGCCTAATTCATATCACATGTGCGAATACTTTAATAAATTGTTTCAGAATAGGATGAAGCGTTCAATCAAGACTATTTACCGGTGTCTGACGTCACTGGACTTGGTGTTCGGACATAGTAAATATCAGTTTGCGAAGTGCCCCGCGGTTCCATCAATGTCCTAATTAATCAACATCTTGGTAGTCCGCAAGATTGAATTGATGACAACATAACTGTTAGAGGTTAAACAAAAGTCTGTACAAAAATATACGCGCTGTCCTATCAACGTCATTTTCCTACATCATCCGCTGACTTCCGTTCCAATGGCGAGTGTTCCAAATTGCCTAAAGTTAGGAGCTCGTAAAAGTAGCGCTGATACAATTGGAGCAACGAACCCAACGGAAAACAGTAATTTACTGAATTCGAAGCCTCGATGTTCATTTTTAGTGATTTTTAGATGGTGGTATGGCAACAGAACAGCAGATCTTACATGCATTTTGGAAGTTTGTACCCTGTATCGTATAATAATAATCATATGTAAGAATATTTTGAAAAACAGGTAACGCCTCCATTAATAATAAGTAGCCATTGTTAAGGGTAATTATTTATTTCGCTGTTACGAAAGAACCTCTTTGTCGAGGAAACGTTGTAATTACTTGACTGATGCGGCAGTTGATTTCGAGCATGCCTACACATCACTCACAGAAATGTGTCTGCCTCTGGGAGAAAAGTGGACGACCACAATTAGGCAAATGCCGCGAGTGATGACGGATGAGTCGATGCGTTAATTGTCGTAGAAATAAACTAGAGAAACAACAAACTCGGGAAACAAAGCTTGGAAAACCTTCCCTTAATCTTCTCCTCGCTATTCTCGCCACCAGCGATCGAATAAAGTATCCGACACTGCGCGGCAAGGAGAAGAAGAGCTTAGTCGACGCGGCAGGCCATTTTCCAAAGTTCCCGGCGAGTTGTGTAACAAACTTTGCCTCGGATTGGTCGCTCCGAGGGTTGGCTACACGGCGGGGGTGTGCGGCGGCGGTGGGGCGACCGGAGGGGACGGAAGTGGATTCGGTTAGACCCTCTATCTCTCGTTCCATTCTTGATCCACGATGTTTGAGCCATGTACTACATAAACCCATGTATAACTGTGTACGTGCAATGCGTAGGCTCTGTAACCGACCCTCCGCTGCGCGAGTTCTCAGCTTCGAATTCTCGACTCGCGTCGATCTCCTGAGGGACGAACTACCCGGATTGAGTTTGGGAGGTATACCAGCTACTCTAATCATTCGAAACGCCGGGCTGCAGAGACTTCCGCAATAATTTGTTGTCGCTGTTTTTTCTTTGCGTATTCCTGATTTTCACTACAGGAAATTCAATGAAACGAAAGATCCTCGATCAATGGCTCTTCAATACGTTTTCAGAGAGAAGAGGAAGTTATTGTGATCACCTCGAAAATTAAAAGTTGAGTTTTTACTGGATCTACACGTTTTGAGGTCCAGAGGAATCATCTCCAACTACTTTGAGTTTGACGTCAATTTTTGTCGGGACGATATCTCGAGAACCAGTTCGCAGATTTCGATAAAATTGGGCTCAATCGACGCGGTTTTTCCAAACCTAGAACTGATTAGATTTTGGCTTCGATCGGTTCAGTACTTTTTGAATTATTCAATAATTACATGATTCTACAAAATACAACAAAAATGACGATATCTTGAGAACGGATGAACGGATTTGAATGAAATTTGGCACCATGGGGTTTTTTGCGTCGCTGATCGCAAATCTGAAGCCAGATTTTCAAAATTCAAAATGGCGGATCCAATTTGCTGGGAAAAAACACTGAAAACATTCGAAATCTTACGAAAATTGTTACTCGAAGGTTTTTAGAACCGCTGATCAAGAATCTGAGGTCAAATTTTCAAAATTCAACATAGCTGGAAGCAAAATAAAAAACGGGAAGTTCAAAGGCTTGCTCAAAACCCGCCTGTTTTCATAATTTCCCTGACAGCTAGTATAATGTCTGCCATGATTTGGATTCGTCGATACGCCGCTACTATTACGAACGAAGACGATCCCTGATAGCCAGCAATCATCATGGCGATCCTCTTCGATCTCGGCGGCGTCCTTTCTCGCCGAGGTTTTATTCTGGCTCGAGGGTGATCTGTATCTGAATGACTAGCCGAGGTCAGCGGCGCTTTGAAGCTGACCTGCGAAAGCATCGATCGGGTTGGAGGTCCGGAGGTGAAATCGAAGAGGAGTCTTCTTCCTCTTATGTTAGCCGCGGCGTTATATTCGTTGCAGTGCGCGGTTTCTCTTTACTGCAATAAAAATTCTGACGGATCATTGGATCGGGATCAAGTCCAGGGTCGCGATATAGTAGAAACACGAGTTCGCGAGATGAATATCAATGACTGACGAAATAGTGGCTCGGAGATCAAGAGAAGTAAACAAAAAACAAGAAAAAAGACAGGCGTTCTTCCTTTTGTATCGTTGTATACCAGATAATTGGGCTTCGGTTCGATCCACGTATCAATTGGCTCGAATAAACTTCCTCAATTAAACCAACCCACGTCGGATTCTGGCAATTAGCGTTCGCGGTAGGCCGAAAGAAAGCTGTGAGAGAACGGCAAGAAGAACAAAAAATAAACTTCCGAGGTCGTGTCTAAAAGCCAGTGACACATGGCGTGACTGTCAATGGTTAAAACGAACGGTAAGGAAATAAAAATAATTTCTTTCATATACTTGTGTAGTTCTCGCGGTTGGCCTGTGTCTCGTACAAACCTGGCCCCCATACGCGTCTAACAAACAACCGACAATTAAATGCAAATACCGCTAATGTGTTCCGAGGCATTAGTGCAAGTCATTCGGCTTATTATGGAGATGCCAAAGCCAGGTCTCTGTGTTCACTTGGTTGTTTCACCACCGAGAACCAGAGCCAGTGGTAGTAGACGAGGCGATATCGACGGTCGCTGTGCCACCCTGTAACTACCCCCCTTCGATATACCGCACTGATAACGTCTGTTGAACAAATACTGACAAACATAATGATGACTGATGACGGAACTTCCGAATCGTTTCGGCTCAGGGTGCCGCTAGGAACAATCCGTTAGCCGTGACCCGCAACTTGTTTGTAATTATGCTAATGCGACACAAAAGCCTCAGTTTTTGTCCACAATCTCGAGATCCTAAACTTCGATAACTGCTCGAGTGGCTCGAATCGAGGAGCACACATGATTATCCATTGTTCGCGGTAGCCAATAAACTAATATCTGTCTTGTTCATGGAACAATCGGGAGGTAAGCTGACTGTGAGACCGTAATTAAATCACTTCGGTAACACGTATCTTCGATTGCTATCGCTGGACAGGTTTACCTGGTAATTAAAACGTGGCGCCCTACACGCGGCAGACGTCAGTGTCACAGTGTAATCTGACTCGATCTAATCAGGCTACGAGAGATTATACGATGGCTGATCTTTTTAGCACGTAAATCCTGAAGGAAACCATGAGGAGGTGAAATGATGGACGGGTGACTTTTGATTTATGTCTCGAAACGAACTGATCCGTCTAAATATCGCATCGTTCTGATTTGATTTTCCCGAGTAATCCGCGACCGCGTCTCTTCGTTCGCCGCATCTGGCGTATCCCAGTCGGGGACGTCGTAAGCCGGCGAACCGCGCCAAGCTAAACGACCGAGTCTGAACCGTGTTCCCTTGGGAAGCCGCGCGGGATGGCTTCTTCCGTACTCCTGTAATCAACTCTCCTCCACACTCCGGGGTGGTCGTTGCGCGGGGTGCCCGGGCGCCAAGCCCCACGAATATCCCCAAATCCCATACACTGTGTATAACCGGTAATCCGCGGATTCATTCTGTACAACGGCGTCGATGTATCCATAGAGCCCGACGATACGTGGCATCGGTCCGTATTGTGGGGACACTGAAAGGGAAGACCTAGCCTGCCTCGAAAAGCCCCGATGCAGGCTCGACTATTTCAAATACAGTAAAACCCCGTTAAGAGCACCGGGCCGCGGTGGATTCTGCTACTACGGAGGTCCCCCACTCCTCTATTCCTCGCCGCAGGCTAAACTATGGGAGTGGGGGGACGTCGCTCACTCGAGGTTCGACTGTAATTTGGGACCACAGTTTTCGGGTTCCGATCACCTCCTGAATTCGTCGACGATGTGAGCGGTGGCATTTGACGAGTTTATCAGTTACAGTATACGAAGCCTAACGTCCGCATCGTCCCATGAAAATTGGCGTGCGGGGTTGTAACGGAGACCGAGTTCACGGGGCGGCACGTGACCGCGGGAGAGCTAACAATACTGAAATCTTGATCCTGGTGGGCCCGACTAATCGTTACTCGTCGAGGTATTCTTATCGAGGACCCGGACAATGCCGTGACAAATTTCGTCGCGTGTGTTGGCCCAATAAGCGATATTCGCCTGGACGAGTCCACGCCCGAGGATGTAAGGGACGAACCCGGGCTCCAAGACTCCGGGACACGAGTCAACTGTATCGCAAGCGTAACTGAACAACCGAACAACTCGACTCAATACGTACCGAATTGGGGTGGAGGGCGGGGTTGTAACCTGTGTACGGGAACAATGGAACCACTCGAGCAGGGGTATTTAATTATTTCCGGTTCTGGATGCTCGCGTACCCGGTGCCTCGTTAGGGAGTTCCTTTAACGGCGGAAGACGCTTCCTAGCTAACAACTCCGAGGTATGTTACCGGCGATATTTCAATATCGAGTTGAGATTCGCCTAATTCGATTGCCAATTGGCTCCTATCGTATTTCTTCGAGAATTTTATCACAAAGTGTGGCGGAAAAAACCCCTGAAAAACTCGTCTCTGGCACTTGAACGAAGGGAGAAGTTGATATCGACGATAGAAATGGCGAAATATGAGGCGTTTGCTGTCGGCGGAATATTTTATCAGCAGTTCTCAGCCCCGGAGGCTGGTGAGACGGGATAGGGTGGGCAGGGTGGGTGAATTTCACGCGCCGATTCACACGCGAACGCGAACGCGGTATGCAAATGTGTATAAAGCAACGAGGTACATTTTACTTGTGTTCTATATGGTCTCCGTTGAGTAAATATATACAAAAAATATCGGTTTATACCAACGTCAGATATAAATATGTACATATGTGGAAGGCGTAGAGACGTGGAAGGACGAAAGGGGTGGAACGCCCACCTCGCGACGCCCCGACGACGTTCGACAGGTTATGAATAAAATATTAACTCTGGCCAACAAAACGACCGAAGGAGTTACACCCTAGAAGAACTTCTCAGAGTAAATGCCTGTTTTAGGTATCCAAAGTTTTCGCCAAAGCTCTAAAGCACATTGATTGAGGGTAATTATTGATTGTAGCAAAATACGTTATTTTCGGTGAGTTTATCAAACAAGATCTTGACGAGTGCAATTAATAAACGCGAAAATATCTGAATTCTTTGAATTTGATGAGCAGCTCTTACGGGATCCGGTAATATATTTTAAAAGCATGCCCTGCGAGACCGGCGTCAAAGCCGATGCAAAATATGATCAAATAAAGCGCTTGAAATTTAATTTCACGAGCTTTTCCCTTCGTCCCGTTCACAGACTGTCAGCCGGCAAATTGTGTCAAAACGTTCTCGCCTTCGCCCCCCCCTCCTGCCATCCACCCGACACCCACCCAACCCTCAACCCTCGCTTCGACAGTACCCTCAGGGTACTTGGGCATACATACACACGTAGGACGGGCATACATAGCATAGCTTCACATAAACGATGTTGATCGAATGGTCAGACCGTTCCATGACTTGAATTCGCATCAACTCAATCTATCAGCGCTCCCAAGAATTTTATCACCTCACAACGATTGGGGCTTTCCTTGAACGATATGAAGGCGTAAGTGAAAACACAGAATAGAAGACGTGTTCCTGTGTTGGGTACGAATTCACCTGTTCACACGTAGTGTGAAGAGTAAGCTGCACGTTGAAAAGGAGGTATTACAGGTTTGCTCTCGTGTTCCGCGGCACAACTGTGTGAAACTGCAGCACAGGACAGGATAGCGGCGTGGGTTCCGTCAAGTAGAGGGCGGTACGTCGGGTTGATGTAATTTTTGTTCGTTTGATGTCTTTAATGGAATCAGGCATGTAGCTGGCTGGCTCCACTCAATTTGCAGCGCGCGACTAATGGCTGGTGAGAGATAGAATATAGGTAGACACTTGGTTAGGTGTTCCACACCGTTTCCCCAACTACATCCCACCACTGGCGTGGTGGGATGTATCTCTCTCTCTCTCTCCTCTGGCCAATGAAGGGTGTTGGTCGTAGTATCCATAATTCGGCTTTCAAGTGATGATAAATTAACCACTTCGCGCCTTTCCCTCCAATTATTCCATGTATATCACAATATTTATCCCAACGCCTTAAAAATTTCCTGTACAATTATCTGTCAATTAATTTCTGGATGCTTTTTCTTCTCGTTCGGTTGAAGGTCCCGAAAAGGTACGTATAGAACGTGGGAAAAACTGGTGCTGATGGACCAGCGACTTCTCTCATTATCGAGTGATTCTTCGCGTCCGATGGAGTGGAATGATAGGCCGGTACGACGAATGAGTGTATTTAGCGATGGTCGTTTCTGCGAGTTCCGCATTCGGCCTCCTTCGTTTTTCGCTTCGTCAATCAACATGTCTGATATTACAGAACGGCACTCGGCGCTCCGCTATATCTTCCCTCATCCCCTGTTGTGCATCAGAAGTGTGGTAACGTGGATGAAAACGCGTTTTACACGCCAATTTAGAACCTCTGCCCTTCATACCTCGGCGCTTGTTACTCCCTCCGGAAGCTTTTACAAGTCTTTACGCTACGTTCTCTCTCAGCATCGCATAGCCAAAGGACCGAAGCTACACGCGCGTTCATCCTATTTAGTTTATACAGATATCGAAAACTTGAGGCCTGATGAAAATAAATTGATAGAGATGACCTCGGTATATATTCATGACGCGGTTTTCATGTATATAGAATAAATAAACCGAACTCGAAAGCCAGTCTCGTTTTATACTTTGGTCTTCCGCGGGTCTATATTTCCCTTGGGCATATATTTCCGAGGGCTTAGCGCCCCGCCCGACGTTCTGAGGCTTTCCTACTAGTCTGGCACACCGAACAGATCATATCGAAGCAGATAATTGGTTGGCAATCCGCTTTAAGCCCCACCGCCACTGCTTATTGAGAAATCACAGTCAACGCTAGTTTGTCCTTTTTAATTAAAAAAAACCATCTTCGTACTCAGCTCTTCCTCACCACAAAATCCCATACAGCGAATTAATATATATGGTATTGAAATAAAGTAACTATATTTTGGCGAGGTTATGTCAGCGCGCTTGGCGCGCCAAAGAAGAGCGATCGAGATGCGCAGTTCGTACTGCGCATCGAAAGTCACGAACTGCGCATGACGACTGCTGTTAGAAAGTCTTTTCAAGGCATTTCTGAAGTGAGCTGTGACTTCTTAGTGACTCGAAATCGCAAATTGAGTGGATCCTCCGCCTTGGACGCGGCCATTGCTTCATGGACGTGTTCCTGGCTCCTCTCGATGGAGCGAGAGCGTCGGCGTACAGTACTACAGTCCTCGTAGCGTGACCTGCAGAAGGATAGAATCCCAAAAGCCGAAGAGGCCCGCAGTGGAGGATGACTTGCAGCGGCGCATCGGCGAAATAGAAGTCTAGAAGATGAGAGGGCGGCGCACCGGGTTTATTTATCCTGTCCGCTTCGCGCTGAGAGCCCTCTCCTCCTCTCGCCGCATCCCCGTCAGAATCCACCTCCTCTCATCCTGCCTCTCCTTCTGCTGGATCTTCTCGGCCTGTTTTTCCTCGCCTCCATCTCGCTCGTTCAGCCCGAAGCAGCTTCTCTGACGTTGGAGTTTTTCTCTCCGTTCTTCTTCGACTCTTCAGGTCCGCTTTGATAGGTATCGGCGTGTCTTGGGCAACAGAGGCATCTGCGATCTGCGTTGTATGCTAACGCAATGGCGTTCCACGGTGGCCTGTAATCATTCGAGATGCCGACGCCAGAACACAGAAAGGGAGACCAATGACGGCTCTCACAGCCAACACGCTCGGAATAAGGCTCGCTTAAAACCGATCGACCCCTCGTCTTCTTTGTCTTCCTCGCCAATTAATTGCCTCCAGTTTCAACGCGAGAAGACACAACACTTTGGGACAGTGTTCATTTTGAAATTGGATTTTTGCATCGATGGAATTTCTCGCCTTTCGAGGGCGACTTTCGGTTTAGCAGCACACCTGTGGTTTCGACAAGTTGTTGACAGACAATCGACGTGTTTGTAATGCGTAGAAATTAGTGCATGTCACGCCGCGGTACCTGTTGGCCCCCGCTGTTGTCGAGGTAGACAAAGTAGGAGTATAAGAGCGAGGCCTTTGAATTTTAAGCCGTATAATCGGCTTGTAGAACAATAAATTGCCCGGCAAAAATCCTTCGGACTGGTTTTCGCGTCCGTTCTCAGCTAAATAAATATTTCACCAATTTACGAAGTGCACCGAATGGAGCTAATTTCAAAAATACCCACTGCAGTCGCACTCCTATACCTTCGGTCCCGGTCACCGACCGTAAACCTCCTTCACTTATCCAGAACTCGATCTCAGATCCTACCCAAAGATCAAACCCAAGTTAACTCCACAATGTCGAAAAATCGTGGCTTATCTTCATCTGCCTCGCGAACTTCACCAGGCAACCTTACTTTTCTTCATTGACGCGGTCAACTATGGCATCTTCCAAGATGAGAATCTCACTTAATTTCATTCCATTTTCTCCATATCATCCAGCGTTTCATGGGTAATTTTGCACTAGGTGCAACAGCGGTACGCGACACTTCCGTTCGAGGCGATAGTTGGGCCGTATACGCGTGATATTGGATATCGGTCTTCTGGCAATTTGCGTGATTACCGGTGTAATGAACCGCGCGGATCCGTTCAAATGTACCCATGTAGTACCGATGTCGTGCGGACAAGCCCCGTTGTTCGTTGACCAGTGTCCGGTGTGTCCGACTCCCATCTATCCCGTGTGGAGTGCGAGATCGTGCCGGCGTTCGCGACAATGCTCGCCTCATTATCGGCCACTATTGGCCCATTGTTGCTGCTCGAATACCCCGACTGTGTCCGACCTTAACGGTGGTCAGAAATGATACGGTGATCACCGACGAACAGGGTGACTCATTTTAACACGTCCGAAACGACCAGTCATTCCCATCGCCCACCTTACTCCAACTGCACGAAGAAGCGACGTTCCTTCATCGATTTTGTTTGCTTATTCAATTTTTTCATCATCAAATCTAGAAAGTAAGTAATTTTTGGTTTCCACAACATCAACTCTTATCTAGTATTCGAGCTTTGGAAAGCAAAAGCATAAAACGTAGACAGAAGGGAGGAGACACGGTGGTACCGCGAAGCGCTAAAACATGCAAAATCATGCAAATTACGTTCGTTCAGAACTCTCTCTCTCACCCTCCCTCCTCGGACCCCCGTCCCCCCTCTTCCTGGTTCTCCTAAACCCATACCGAACGTCGACGACGTCGCCGCATCATCCACCCTCTGTCTCTCGCGTCAAAAATGTTTCAACAATTGTGTGCCGCGGCGTTTGTTCCTTTATTTTTCGCTGGGGGAGGAATACTGGAAACGTCAGAGCCGGGAACACCACGCTGAGGGTACCCCGGGAATGGGCGGGGCCACAATTCCTAACGGACCTGAAAGCTTACTCGTAACGCCATATTTACATCTCTGGTGGAAATACATATACATATATCTGCAATATCTGCACGGTGTCTTTATTAGTTGCATCAACATTATCGCTCACCTCTAGCTGATAACTTGGCTACAAAAATATCATTCGATGATTCCCGATTAAAAACAGAAAATTATCAGTTCCGAACTGAGCTATTGAACTCTCAACGATTGATTGAAAAACTTCGAGGATTGAAGTTTCGAGTCGAATCAGAAAAATTGAATGAGAATGATGAGTGTAGCTGTACTCGCCATACCTTTGCCTCCATGTCACAGGAGGATTGGAAAAATTCGTTATTTTTTCTCCGTACAGTTGGTGCAGCGCGACATGCTGGGGTTGACGCTATTTTCACATTTTCTAGGTTCTCGGTGCTTCGGTAATACCAAAGAGGGATTCGCCTGGATAATCCGACTGCTGTCCGCTAATGAAATAAAATATAAAAAAAACGAAAAGAAAGACAAAAACGTACGCAAAAAATAAGAAAAAAAAGGTAACTTTCGATAAAAAGTGAAAAAGGCTATATGCCGAGAGGATTTGCACCACGTTGATTAAAACCGTGGCAACGTATGGCTGCGTCAGAGGATCACAATTTTACTTTTATTTCTGACGGAATCATTTTTTCACCAAGTAATATCAGAATATCTACCATATATCGGATTTATGGTGATGTGATCACGATTCTTGATTACATTAGAAAATGGCCTGCATCTCACAATGCCATAATTTTAGGTCACAACCTCGATTGTACAGGCCTTGTGAAATCGAATCAAAAAAGAATGAGTCGAAGTTGCGCATGTTGCGTATGATATGGGCACACGAAACGAATGTCATTCAGGCGTCTGGCACAAGGAGAAGAAGTTCAACTAAATTATCTCCTATTGTGTTTGAGATTCGTGGTCTCAAAGCGCTGGGATACTGTTCTTAAATAATTTCTGATCACGTCGTTTGTAGTGTCCCCTTGACCCGACGATGAGACGTATCATCGGTGAAGTTTTGTAAGCAGTGTCCTACAAGGCGTCTTTCTATTGTGCCGAGATTTCGACTCGAGTCAACATTGTTAGGCGCGGAGTGATTCGTCAAATCGACATCATGCATTCGAAGAGTTGTCGATACTTTTGGAACTGAAAGTTTGTCAACGTTGGGGGCATGAAATTGAGGTTGAAACCGCATCTGCGATCACCTTTCGACAATGGCAGTGGAATTCCCCAAACTCTTGACGAAATTAGTGGAGATTTTTTCTTCCAAGCATTGTCATGGTGCTGATTCTGACATTGATCCGGGTCTTTTCTGGTCTTGGTATTATGCAGGCGTTAACCAAATGTATACGTAGGAGCCGGTCTACGTCCACGTTAATCGTTGATCGCGAGGCTACGAGACGCTTGACGGGCATCCCGACGACGAACAAAGGGTCTTGTGTTGTCAGGACACCTCCACATAACACGGGAAGTTTATTTAACTAACAAACCTAGACGGAGGCGCGGCCCTCCATGTGATAGCGACGCTTCAGCTTCGGGTACAAGCTTTAAACCAACGTTGAACAACGTATCGTCATCGCGTCACGAAGTTGAAGTTGGATAAATCAGTTTTATGATTAGATCAAAGATTTCAGGTGGCAAGGCTACCCCACGCCATACAATTTCCTCGGATATGTACAAAAGAATTAGGCCTCGAAGATTAGGACCAAGAGGATATACCGAGTTTAAAATCCTTCCGCTCGATTAGCTACGTCAACGTTGATCCGTCTTAACCTTGGAGGAACGGCTTTAAACTTTGCAGCTCTTAGTGGCCCAAAATGCAATTTGGTGTCGAAAAGTGCTTCAATAAGCGTTCAGTTCAGAGTTTTCTGAATCGTCCAATGTGACTTTTTCCCCAGTCCCGAAGTAGAGTACATATTTTTGGGTATTTTTCCGAGTCTGCATCACATATCGGTCTCTCAAAGCAGCGGGTTAAAGTTTTAAGCAAACATAGGACCATGTTGACGACGCCATACATATAAATATGGGTAAAGCTAGGTGGGTATTAGTCGAAGGAATTCAAGTGGACACTCCATTACGCCCGGTAGCCACTGACTGGTGACATACGGAGCGTTACCATCGGTAGCCGGTTCACGTGCGTATACATGGAACCGGACACATACAAGCTGTACGAGACAGTAATGTCCATACGCGCGGATGCCACAGCAGCAGATGACCGGAGCCCTTATTCCACAACGCGGTCAAGCGATTGTTTGCTCGTCACACACGCGGGCATCGTTTACAAAAACTCCGACTTTCAGCCACTCATTGGACTCCGGGCATGGCACTCTATACTCAACCACTTCGTCTGCCCGCGTCTAAAAACCGGGACGAGGTTGATTCTTCCAGATTCTCGTTCTCATCCACGTTCATTGTCTGGAATCTGGAGCTTTTACCAGTCGACGATTAGACCCCGACGGCGCTACTGTTCCTTTTTGAGGTTAGGCTAAGTTGTCTCGCTCGATTGTTCAACCTTCCCCTCCGACTAAACTCAGCAGCGAGCTGCTGAAATTAGTATTCAGAGCTGTCTCTAACCGGCGTTTATTTTATACAAAGACGCGCAAATAGCTGTTCGCCCCCGACCCCTTGGCAGTTCTCCGGTTCTCTCTGGTTCGTCGTGAGTCGACCCCGCGAGATCTGCACTTCGAAGTGAACCACCGCACCACCCAAAGCCTAAACTCCGGCTTCTCCCTCACTCCCGCACCAAGAGGTAATGGGTATGTCGTCAAACTGTTGGGACGCCTAACCAACACAGCGTCCCCGTCCCGTGACGGTATCTCTGCCTCCGAGGATGAGGATGGGAGCGGAGCGCGGTGCAGCCTGGGAGCAAACTACAGCCGCCATCTTGCACGTGGATAGAATCTCCAAGCGGAATTTGGCGCCCCGACGAGACTCGCGATGGGATTGGGAATATATACCGTGGAGAAAGATTTTCACGGTGGAAAGTTTCTGCGCTCCATTTAAGCGACAGTTTTATTTTTATTTTTTTCTAATTTAATTGATATCGCATATCGGAAGTATACTGTAACAAAGTCGAGGAAGAATTATTGATACCTGGAAAGTCGAGACGATATACATTGAGACAACCGGTGATTAGAATTAGGTAGTTCCAGACCGTGATCCTTGAACACTATGCTCTATTTAAACTAACTTGGTAATCATCGAGGGTTCCTGATAATCACTGAGGGGTCGAGCAGGCTCCCGGTTTCGTACTGCCATCGGGTAATTACAGGCTTCGTTGGACTGAATAAAAATCATTACATTTTTATACCCCTATTTCTCGACATTCACACTTATTCGATTTAAATTTGTCTTAAAAATTGACGAAAAAAAAAACAAAACATGAATCAGTGTTTGATTTCACTCAGACTTTGGAGTTGTTTTACAACAAACTCTTCAACAATATAAATGCCTGAGGAACAACTCAATTATTTATGAGCCAGCTAATCGCGTGTAAACAATCAGGTATGTTCGTCCTTCTGGGAGGTAGAATAATTGAGTTTATTGACGAAGAAAAGAAAAAATTCCGTCGTTGAACAATGAACACTGATAATTTTTTTTTTTTTTCATGGAGGGTAAATTTGTCGGATGAAAGATAATATATTAGCCGGCTAAGCGTTGCCGTTAGCTATCCCGGGGGATTCATCGGGCATTTCGTAGGAAGGATGGCAACCATCTTCCCTCGGGACGCGTCACCTCGGCAAATCAAGCGATCAGGTTTCGTCGACGGGTAAAACTGCCTGCTCCCGTTACTAACCTTGTAACCAATAGGTAATGCTATTGCGTGTTGAAACTCTGCACTACCAGAGAGAGAGAGAGAGAGAACGGAAGGAGAGGAGAGACGCTCTGGGAGTTGGGGAAATGAAGAAATTCCATTCGCTATAGTTTCAAACTACACCCTCCGACTGTTTTTCATATCGAATTCGGATGATTGACGACTGACCGAAATCATCATACCTACAATTGTTTGTAATGGCTTTTGGTTGAAAGGAAAGAAGTAACTACAGCGCGGTTACGAGTTTTCAAAAGCCAGTGAACGGTACGCTGTTTGCGTCTGCAGAAGTAGTCTCGAGTGGATCCATTAGCTGAAGATCTGAATGTGTGCGCGTGTAAAAAAATAGGGACGTGTGTAAAGAAATATATCGTGGGGACACTTCGATCACATGGCTACTGGTCACCGCAGTGCAAACATCACAGCGATGCATACAAAGACTTTATAAATAGCGCATAATATTTCCTTCTCGTCTTATTTCTTATCTCATATCACATTCTACAAACAGCGACTTACTATCGTTGATCATTTGTTCTCGGCTATCGCATGTATGCGGACCATGCGAGGATGGGAGGAAATCAAAATTCAGTTTGCATCTGGCCAGAGACGCCCCGGGTCCTCGGCGTTCAGCGAACCCCTTGAGAAAACTGAATCCCAAATCCTGAAGCCTGAATCTTGAATTCTGGGATCCGCAAAGTTTCCGGTGTCGAGCTTGCACGCACGGGTGACCTCCGGCTGCGGAAAAAGCCGCTGAACCAAGTTTAGATTCGATTCGAATTTGTTTCTAATTCACGTTTGCCCGGCAGCCGCCCGAGGACACTCGAGAACTCGAGAAGCCACAGCTAACACAGGACCCCACAACATTCGATCACATGCTCGCTTACACACCGAAGAGTCCTTCGCGACCAGAACGAGTACGAGTGCGATACTTGACGATCATCGGACCGTCTGTGCGGCTATAATAAAAACTGATTTACTCGAGGACAGAGGGTTCATTTTTCCGTGGCGCAAAATTCATGTTGCCAAATATTTTTGGTTGATTTATGGTAAACTGCTGAATTATTTTCGGCATTATTTATGCCGTTTGCACTGCTCGAGGGAATTTCATAGTCGCATTCACACAGGCATGGCAAAAACTGAGTGCTTTGGTTGCGTACAACGTCCAGGTTTGTGAATTTTCAAGCTTTAGCGCATGCATCCGGAGCCTCACACTGTTCCGTGTAATGTGATAATCTTTGAATTTTCAACGAGCTCGATACTCGTGCAACACCGAAATTCTGGTTCGCTGTTTTCCAAACCGATAGAAGCGAAGGATGTTTGCTTCCTCGATTTAAATATGAAAAAATGGAAACTCGAATGAGCGAATCGTAGCCCGAATGAATCCGAGGGTCTCGCAGTCAGCGGAAGAAAGCGCGTTCGAGTAGAATGGGAGAATTATTATTGGTTGGATGAACGATGAAGTAGTTTGTCACAATTATGATTGAACTCTGACCGATTCCTTTGAACATTTTCACTCCGTTGTATATCCGGTGTGTATTTATATTTGCGCGTAAGACTGCAGCTGCCTTCGCTGCAGGAGGTGCACGCAATGGTAACGGGAGGAGCGACGACGCCTGTAGCCATATTATAGTCACACGTAGGTTACCATTTACTGCGATTCAACACACTACGGGTAAAATCGCAACGCGTTAATTGTGCGAAGGTACCCAGGCAGCAAAGTCACTCTGAAGGAAAAATAATTATTCTATGCTACTCGCGCGCAATCATAATGCGCATTGTGTACGTAATAAACTCGGGTTCAACGCGTGTCTGCAGCTACGCACTCTATCAAATACACTCATAGATTCGACGCAGCTCAACCGAAAACAAAATCGACCGTTTGTCGTGACCATTGTAACGAGAGTGAGAAAACGGGACTTGAAACATAAAAATCCTTCCGTATCGAAGATGAAATTTGAAAGAGAAGTGGAGTAAGACAAAGAGTTAGGTGACAGAGATAAGGACGACAACATTTTCACCGCAAATGCGTAAAATGAAGTTTGTACAATGGGAAGATTTCGTGGGTCGGGTCGTGAACGCAAATATTAATCTGATCGAACGCGTTTTTGAATTCGCTATAAGGGGAGCTTAGAGGTCCTAAGAATACAGGAGCGGCAGCCTGCGCAGGTATTCATGGGAAATAGAGTAAACCCATAAATGGATTATTAGGCATTAAGGCGTCACACGTGACACCTGACCTCACCGCGGTGGTGATGACCAGGGTTAGGTTCAGGCAAAGTTGGCCCGTAAGAAGGACTCCTGTAACCGAAATACCCGAGGTGGAATGAATGAACTCGTGAATGGGAAGACCGCATCCACTTCAAAAATCGAACACAACATTTTACCTGAAACGGCAAACCCTGAGAATCTGGGACTCTCATCATATTTACGCAATCGTCCCTTCCCGGCATTCATTGCGAATGGACTTTTGAAGCCACCCTTCGTAGCGTTGAGGGCTAATATATTTACAGTGACCGGATATCGCCGTTCTCGAGTGGACACATCCTCGAGGGAGTAGAATTTTTGAGAATCTCGTACATCGTCCGTTGATTAACCAGCTCCAGGGTTAAACAACGTCGACGTTGAGGCGTTGCAGCGGTAGATGTGGCGGCGGAGAATCATGGTGGCAGATTGTAATCTGCGCAGCCGCAAATCCATTTGCAGGCAACAGCTACTGGTAACAAGATCAGCTCGCCCGACGACACCAGCCATACACAATAGGCGAACACAACCACTGTACGCCTCCGGCGTCATGTACGTACATTGCACACGACCACGGAACGTGAGCTTGCGATGTGGGTACAGGCAAGATCCGAGTTCACAGACACATGAAGCCCGGGCGAATCTGATCTACATACGCATCGACCACAAAGACCACAGGGCACAATATGTCCGTGCTCAAGCAACCACCCCCTATCTTCATAAATAAGACCGCACTCGATACATTTGATTGAAAAACGTTTGAATGACGTTCAAATAGCGTCAAATTGGCGGGTAGTTCCTGTTTGTCGACGAAAGTGAGGGAAATTAGATGGGTTGAAGAGATAGGTGCGGGGTGAAGTGAGATTTGAAATATTCAAACGCAAAAGGCTGGGACACAGGAATTTTTCCACACAGTCTGTTACGCATGGAATTAGGCGTATACCTACCTCCATTCGGTGCGAACCACGGTGTGTGATAGAAAAATATTGTTCTCTCGCCAACACTGCAGCATCGTTTGAAAAGAATCTAACTGGAAGGATATTTCTGTTCGAGTAAAGGCACGTAACGCGTTAGAAAATAGGCAATAGGCTCCGATCTGTCTGCAGAGGCTAGACCATCCCTAACAATGGGATCTGAAGAGAGATACGTCTGCGCAGTCATTATTTGTTAAATATTCGAAAAACTTGAAGACACAGTTCTATTTCGCAGGCAAAATCAACAAACGCTGTTCGGTCTGTGTACAGAGTCGCTCTCTTCGAACAAAAAAAAAAAAGAAATCATTCACGGTTATTTTTTCAACACCCTCCCGGCTCCTCCATCTCCTCCATCACGTGGATAGATTTCCCCGGGGGTGAGAAGATCTTCTCTTTGTAGTATCATTTAGTTTTTCGAAACTTGGAACTTTTTGCTCATCGTCAGATCGAGGAAGGTACAAGTGGCTCCATATCTCGGATGGCACATTGTCTCTTATGCTTCATCAAATGAAACCCCACACGTTAAATACAGACTCGACTTTGCCACAGACAAATCCTCCGCACGGGGAACGTTGGAGGAAACCCGACGAGCGAACGAAAGCAATTTGTTAAATATTGCTCGAAATATCACAAACAAGAAACCCCAACTGTGCTCGCAGCCCCGCATCTCAAAGATAAAAAATGATACAGGATTACGCCTCGCATACAACGTCGATTGTCTTTCGACAGAAGAGATTCACAAAACCTGATGATATGTATGGTGAGATTTTAGTAGTTTCTATGAAAGAAAGACGGGCTCTGACCAATTCTTGTGATTCCATCCGACCTTGAGGAGCTAAATTATATGAAATTTGTGATTTGCGATCACCACGTGTTCGAAATCTGTATTTCTTGCCGGTAGCTAAGATCTTGAGTATTGGCTAGGTATATTGAGCCCCGACAGGCGCGAGTTTGTGGAAACCTGGAAAATTTTCCAGGTGTGTGAATGGGTACTTATGTCCTGCAAAGCTTTTTCTGGTATGAGAGCTGTAAATTCCCAGACTAGCGTACAAGGCACGGATGATAAATCGGATGAAACTTTTAACTGACCCAGTTCAGCATTACTTGCGTATTAGGAAAAACCAAACACGCGGTTGATTAGCCCACCGGAAAACAAGTCGGTCAGAGTCGGTCGCAGGTAGGTGTATCGGCGGCAGCGAGCTGTTAAACTGCACTGAACTAACAGTAAGAGGCTTTGCCAGCTCTGGTTCCCTGGGGTGAGGCTTTTGGGGTGATGAAAATCGGAAATAAGCTACGAGCAAACTATTTAACAAAAATAAACAAACCGGTAGACCTTTCTGGTCTGACGAAAACGGTGATTAAACCGCATTAAATGTGAATCGTTATGGGAGTTTTTTTCTTCTCATTGTCTCTCTCGAAAGTTCATCATGCAAATGAAAACAATACCTTCAGAGAAGATGAATGACGCGTTACTGCAGCGATTGATTCGTGTACACACCTGCCGCATGATTTCTCGACGTGTCTTCTGCTCATAATTGAGTATCGAAGAAGCCGATAATCGAGGCAATAGAACCTTTGAACTTGTGCTGGTGAATATATTGGGACGCAATTTATGATGGATAAAACACGTTCCTAATTAAGATTTTATCTCTAATGCGATGTCCGTACTGGTTATTCATACTAATTAGTTATAATTCCGTTGTGGATGTATGTATAATGATGCTGATTTTCGTGCCTAGCATGTAATCAAAAGAAATATTTATTAGATCGTGAGGCGACGAAGCGATAAGGAGTAGGTGATGAACACAGTAGATTGAAGATTCCTACAAGTTTTATATTCACGGAGCAACGCGCTAATGGTAAATATTTAAACAGGTCGAAACCAGTTAATTGCACAACACCCATAGTTTCTATCAGTTTTCATCAGGCTTTCATACACACGGTAAATCGTCCGCCGCTTATGTTAGCATGAAGCAAAACCGAATAAATTGACGGAGGTAGGCGAAACAACGAATTACTTTCAAAGTTGCGATTACACTTCTTTCAGATCCTTCGCCCACACTTAGAAAAAACAGCGCTCGTATAAATTAATTCTTTCCTCACAATTTAGGCCCAATGTGCTGCTAGATGGTGCAAAGAATTTGATTTCTCTTATTGTATAAGGAGGAAATTTCTCGTCAACGTATTTCCTCGATAGGCATGGATATTTTTTCCCGATTGGACGGCATCCCAGATAGCGAAGAACTGAAAATTAGAATATTGTCTCAGTCCAAATGACATTTTTGAAACAACATTCAGTTATTTTCAGTTTTGTTTATGATAAGATAATGAAGATGGTGGATATGGTAGTCGATAAATGTTGAGTGAGAACAAAGTTTTATTAAATTTTCTCATATACATACGCGTACTTTTCGCTACCACGGTGTGAACGTGGTTATTATTTTTCTTTTAATTCAAGGCTAGGCTTCGCGACGGCCTGGATAAAGATATGTGAATTCTGATATTTGATTATTTTCTTACCGACCACAACGTCGCGAGGCTTCGAGTCTTGATTTATGGTCGATTTGCACAATTATTTAAATATATATATATAATTCAAATATACACATAAGGATTAATTTGTACACAATAATATAATATATATATAACTACTATTTATGTAGTATTTTCTTTTGTTCGTACACTTTTTTTTAATCTGATTGTGCATTATGGGTGTATTATAGACAGTTATTATAATATCCTATGTAACCTAAAATCTTAATATCTTATAGTTATATTACATTTTAACAGTCAAGATCAGATCACCTCAGTCTCACATCGTAAACACGCGTATATCGCATCTTATCCCATAATATTTACAGTAGCGTTATATCGTGCTCCTATACATTTTCTTATCATAAAAATTTATGATCCTCTATTACGCATTATACATAATCAATATTGTCCAACGTATAGATTATAATAAATTAATCAATATCCATGAAAAATAAACTTAAATGCTCGATCCCGATCCGGGATTCGACGGCGAGTAATAATTCCTAACGTGCAAATGATTGTGAAGATGTATGGCCGAAAACGGTCCAGACAAACTCTGACTAGGACTTGTCCAGCCGTGGTTCGTAGGCGACGCTTTGGAAACGGGGCTGCTCGACGGCGGACTCGGCGGAAGAACGCTCGGTTCAGCCACCCCATCGACGTCGACGTCTTCCTCGTCGTGGTCGATCTCGGGTTCCGGCTCTTGCAGGTCGTGTTCGTCCTCGCTGCAGCTGAACCGTCGGATCTTGACGGGTCTCAGCACGTCGATCTGGTCGTCCGGTGCGAGCAACGAGGCCACGTCGAACTGCCGCTTCCTCGACGGCTGAGAGCTCTGCATAGATTGTCCGTGGAAGTGGTGGTGCGGCGTCCATATCCCGGAAATCCCCTGCGTGCTGATCGGCGGTCCCAAAGGCGGCGGCGGCGGCGGCGTCGCCGGAAGAGGCGGAGGACTAGGGCTGTCCGGCTCCTCGTCCACGGCCAGACCCATGTGCCGTCTGACCTTCCGCTGCGCCTTGCGTCTCCGGAAGTCACCGCGTCTGAAATCCTCGAGGTTCGCCGGATGGATGGCCCAGTAGTGTCCCTTGCCGTTTGCGCTGCGTCCTGACTTTACGAAACAGTCGTTCAGCGACAGGTTGTGTCTTATCGAGTTCCTCCAGCCGGGTCCTCGCGTTCTGAAGTATGGATAGTGGTCCAAAATGTGCTGATATATGTCGGATAGCACCAACTTCTTGTCCGGTGACGATAATATCGCCATCGCTATCAGCCCGATGTAGCTGTGCTGGGGTTTCGGCTCCTCCGGTATGCGCTGATGGTGAGGATGCAGCAGAGCCATCGAGAGCGCGAGCCGGCTCGGGTATCCGGCGGCCGGATATAGGGGCAGCGGCGCGGGAAACCCCGCCGGTATTCCAAGATGACCCGACGGACCTCCGGCCGAAGGGTGGCCAACGGAAGGATGCTGCGGGTGAAGCTGCTGCCGCAGCCTCTCGGCCATCGCGTAGTGGTACAATTGGAGTCGGTAGTGTTCCAGTCCGGGGAAAAAACCTGCCATTGGATTACCGACCCCGAGGCCAACGGCCAGAGGTTCTTTGGTCGGAGGAGGACTCTCGTTGCTGCACATCTCGTGCAGTTTTACCACTGAACAGCACTCGTCACACCACACACGTAGTTTTATTTTCACACAGTTTTGAGGTCTGAGTTAGATGCGACATCCAGAACGACAGGCGATATCTGCGAGTCCGTTGTCGTCGATTGGATGTTTCGATACCTTTGGGAAATCGAGGGCCGGTGTTTTGGCCGGCATGCACCAAGCAACTGGATGGTTATGATTTACGGACTTGTTCGGTCGCGCCAGGGTCCCCACCATGGTATCCGACGCCCGGACGTCCCCGCCTATTTTCCGGGACGCTTAGCGTCGCCCGGAGGGACGCCGTCGTCCAACCAGACCGGAGGACCGGCGCTGGTTCGAACCGAAGGCCACACCCACCGCGTTCAGATATTGATCTCAAGCTTCGCTACCTCTGGCTCTACCTGCGAAACGATATGTCCGACCTCTTATACCCGGAGAGGCTTTGTACCGGCCTCATATTTGCTGCTTCTATTTGCTCCTATTTGCTACCGTTGATGCACGCTTTCTACTACCTAAACCAGGAACCCCGTTTGCGGCGAGGCTCGATCCATGGCCATCGCTGATCCCATTTGTCGCGAGTCGGACTCAAAATTCTTCGTCTTCGTTCCCACAACCTCAAATCAATCACGCTATAGTGTATAAAAAGCGTCAAATGAGAGTGAAATACGTGTTGAAATCTTATAGACGGGAAGGTCGACTCCCTCCCCAAGTTTTTCTGTGCCCTCGAACACGACCTGAATCTTTTATCTACCCCCCGTTTAATTCTTGGTACAAAAGAAAGGTGTATTAAAAGCGTAACCGTGTCCCGCCCTTTGACTATTTGTAAGCATCCGCCATGCTGGTTTCATGTCTGTCGTGTAGTCGCAGCTTTGTATAAAACACAATTTTTCCACACCCATCAGTTGAATTCTGGTTTTCTATCGTCCTGTATTGGGCCACGTTTAAAAAAATGCACGGCAGCGTTCTCCGGGTCCGATTCCAGCCACGGGTACGTATAACCTCTGGATGGATTCGTACCGTGTAACAAGCCGGACCCCGGCAGCGACTGTTACGCGTTTTGTTGCGAATAACAGAGACTCACGCCCCGTACGCTTACGGAAATACAATGGATCTCTACCGGATATTAGCGCGGTACATGCGCGCGTGCAGAGCCAACAAAAATCCCCAGCGTACGATGCTGAAGGGTTCATCATTTATTTACATCGGAACGCGAGATGCACAGATTCTACTTTTCTGCGGCGAGAATGATTTTTCACTGATTTTTTGGTCAAACAAACGGATCCAGAAATTATCGCATTCGCTCCCCATTTGGAAGTCAATTTCTACGTGGTTCAGTGCAAATGAATTTTTACACGCAGTCTTAATTTATTTTTTCTTCAAGTGATAAATTTTGTATAATTCAATGTGTGCCAAAAAAATGTGTGCGTCTAATTTCCTAGAAAATAAAAAGAAAAGAATTCTCTACTGTTTAGAGTAGAATGAGCTTGCAGTCTACATCGGAATCAATGCGCAGTTTATTTTTATTTGTATTGTATCTATCGAAAACGCCGGGGGTCTCGACTAGCGGCTAATAATTACCCGCCATTGTTTTAATTACAATCACGAGTCTTTGTTTGAATTTTAAACCGTTTGACGGCTCTCGTCGGTCTTTTGTTCGTTGCCAATAATTTGATACCTCGTCTATAGCAGCAGATTTTGAGACGGAATAAAAATTCTATATACCGATACGGTTTCAATTTATTTATTTCAACACACATAGACTCAGAATCTATATCGTTGATGCAGTGATTCCCGCACCCTATCGATGTAATGGTTCATGTTGTGCCTCTATTTGGGGCAATTAACTTAATAACCAGTTGTCATCATTTTTATGACGGTACAGAGACAAGTTCTTTCTTTACTTGATTTTTTTTTTTTTTTGCTCGAACCATTAGCTCATTCCTTTCCTTTCAAGCGCGGTCATTGAATCAAGGCTTCCTTGAACATTGAATGTAAGTGTAGCGTAATTAACGTTTACCATAACGTGATGAAAAAGTTTTTCAATTTAGTAGAAATAAATATGATAACAAATGATTTCTGAAACCTGGTAGGTTTGGGGATGGGAAAAATAACATTATAAGGGATATTAGAATAAAAAACGTGTTTTTCGAAAGGACAAGTATAAAGGGCTTATGGTAACATTAGCCTAGATCAGATAAAGCAGAGAAAGAAGTAGACCAAAAAAAAAAAAAAAAAAAATAGACATTTCGGTCGTAGGTTCACACGAGGCGGTTTTTTTTTTTCTCTCATTGGATGACAAAAAGGAGAGAATCTCCTATGGTTACGAGAAACCAGACTCGCTCCTGTCAAAACACAATAAAAATTTGTAAAAATCACTAAAAACGATAACCATAGGATGTTACAGCGGGAGAACCCGGAGGTACCCACATTGTACTCTCTAAAATGGGCTAAATCGTTCTCGCTTTCCTCTTTCTCTCTTTCCTTCTCTCTCTTCCTCTCACTTTACTCCAATAATGGAGATAATTGTAACAGAATGGCGAGAGGCATTGTGAAAAAGAAAAAAAAGAGAGAGACCCAAAAAAAAAAGTGTAACAATCGAGAGAGGTTGGACGCGAGTAAGTGGCAGATGTATTGAGCCAACTTGGCACCTATCGAGTATCCTATAGTCATTTGAACTTCGCAAGGGTTCTTATACACTGCACTACTATGATTCGTATACATGTGAGTATAGATGTAATACATTCAGAAAATACCTTTACCTTTGCATCACAAATATAATAATTTAATTGAATAAATGATAAAAATGAAGAAGCAATTCTTTCTAGAGATTTTTTTCGGTCCCACCAAGGTTTGCACGCTCGAATAGAGAAAGAATCTCTCCTTGATATTTAGATAATTAATCACAAGGCCCGATCAGTAATTAATGTATAATTGTAATACACACAAATCTTATTTCGTTTTTTTTCATACGTATAACGAATGAGGGAACGAAATTTGCAAATGATGATACAGACGATAATACTTTGCTAATCCTTCACGAACCTCGCGGGGAACAAGGGAAACTATAGTTTCCTCGACTATGGGAAAGTTAATCTCTTGTTGTACGCTATAGTTGTAGACAGTATCGTGCTGGGAGCTGGGGAATACCGAACAAGATAAATTCGGAGCGATATTTTCCCGCGATGATTTCAGACCAGTTGAAAAATCCTTATCTTGAATAAGATAGAAGAAAAAGGGAGGAAAATCAACCCCTATAATTAATGAATTCGACGCTTGTCGAAGACATACATGAAGACAAGGGTGTTCCTTCACAGGTATATAGATATACACGAGTAGAACGGAGGTAGCCGAGTCGATGGTGGCACCCCACAGTTTTGATACCGTTCGTAAACTTTCCTAATCGGTTTTCAAACTTCGTAGTAAACGAAACTTATACATAGCTGCAGACGAGGTGGGAGTGTAACCATCAGTCCCACCGTTGTGGCTTCACCGCGATCACGTCCGTATAGCTGCAAGGTATCAAGGTTCTAAATACTTAATCTGGATATATTATAAATTTCAAATTCGTTGGATTCAAATTCTCAGAATTTCTTATTAACGTTTCTCAAAATTTCGACGATCATAAAATCTTCTAAATCGAACGTTGATCTAATCTGCTAGCAATTCTCTAATTGTTTAAAGTTTCTGGTGACTTCGCGCAGGCTACACTGTAAAATATGTTTGTGTCTATCACTCCACAATTTTGTAAAATTCATACACAATTTCGTATTCGCGATTCACTTTGTTGTACTCAATTTGCGATTTTACAAGACTTTCGTGGAGTTAATGTGTAGTAAATTCACAATCATTTTTTACACACAAGCTCAGTGTGCTCGGCGGTATCTGAGGGATGAGGTGTACCAGGGGTTGGAGATTGGGAGGAGGGAGGGAGGGAGGGGTTACTTGGCAGAGTCCATTAGCCTTGATGGAGCTTTAGCGCGAGCTTCAAAGGACCGTTCCGTTTTGACGCCGAACTGTGTGTGTATATAATAATATATATCCATACCGAAGATAGGTAGTATGTATACAGTAAAAGGGTGGCAAGTCGAGAGTGCCGTTTAAGCACCTTATTTTCCGATGTAAATATCCCCCCCACTCCTCAGCCTCAGAGACTACCTTCTTTAAATATTCATAATTTATAAACTTCATGGCTGTGTATATAGGAGAAAATTTGTCTACTCCCCCCCTTGAAGATGTTTTTCCCGAGTTCATCGAGGAAACCTTGTTTTTCTATCGTTTTTAAACGAAAAGTTTGTGAAGACGGTACAGAGATGATCTTCAAAATATGAGGATGAAAGAAGTAAAAAATAAAAACTGGTGATTTTCTGGGATCGATTCTGAAGTACTTCGCACCGTTCCTTATAGTGGCACTCCTGGAGTTAACAGGCGGTCAAAATCTCGGCGGGAGTCCTGAGGGAGTGCGGAGAACCCATCGAAGTGAATCGGAACCGTAAAGTGTGCTTGAGTGTCCGTCAATTAGTAGGTACAGGTTTTTGAGTAGCGCCTGCAGGCACTGGTGTTTTGTGTCGCGATAAAGCCGGAACAAGATTTGCTTTGTGGTAATTCTCGTCCAATTCGGATCACCCAGCACCCAGCACCCAGCTTCCATGACCAAAGGCTGAAAAGGTATTGACGGAACGGAAGTCCTCCGAGACTGGTGCACCTTCTTGATTCCTGTAGGACGAGTGAAACGTGACCGTTTGCCCTAGTAACAGGATTAACACGAACAATTGAAAATATTTCACGCTTCTGAATGCAAGGATTTGCCAATATTTTGGGTGTTTAGCTTTGTGCCAAACGAGAGGCTACCCATTGTTGCCAAATAGGGGCGGTCGTCTTCTCTCTACCACTTCAGTAATACCTCGAGATAACTGCACGTGGCCTGAGAGCAGCGGAATTTTGCCATAAATTATCGATGTTGATTAAAAATAATCAACCGTTACTCATTCTGTTCACTGCCGTTTTGAATTTCACAAATCTGGCATCAGATTCTTGATCAGCGCTTCGAAAAACCTTCGAGGATCAATTTTTAGAAGCTTTCGAATGATTTTAGTATCTTTTTCCGCAGCAAATTAGATCCGCCATTTCAAATTTCGCAAATCTGACTTCAGATTCGTGATTAGGGTCCCTTCAAAAACCTTCGAGTACGACTTTCTAGAACGGCTTGCTTCATCAGAGATTCTGTATCATTTTCAATGAGGAGAAACGATAACAAGGCGTGACACAACTGCTGTACTCACGGGTGGGCCTGTGGGTATGATTCTGTTGTTATTAGAAACGTATTCGATTATTCGAATATTGTAATCATAGCCATACGAGCGGACGATGAAATCATATCTGTATGCCTGTACGAAATAACGCACCGGCATCGAGCATTCTCATTCTAAGGCGGCTGTTGCAACAGTTTAAAGTGTTTTGATAGGCCGTCCCGCGAACAGACGGGACAAAGAAGCCTCGGATTCTAAGCGGTATCAATATATCCCTGTAAATGACGAACAATAATATTTCTCGTCATTGTGATTCTTACAAAGGAATCGAACTGATTGCTGCACCGGGACGCCCGCCGTCTCCTCAGATTTCCGCAGTACCTACGTTCATAAATCCCGTGTCTAATGACATAAGGATGTAAACGCCATTATACGACTTTTCGCTGTTCGTAACGGCAAAAGGTCGTTTTTTAAAAAAAAATTGAATTAGGGACAACAAACCCGAAGATTCGTTTATAAACGTTGGAATTTAATATTGGGTTAATTAAAATGAAAGCAAGTCATGAGCACGGGAAACAAAATTGGTGCTTACGACCTTCTGCTTTGACCTACGAATATTTTTGATCGAATTTTTCGAAACGTTCGTTTTTTTCAATTTATCTTCGCGTTTCCGGTGTTTTTATGACTTTTTGATTAGACTACGACATTCTGCCTTTACGTTTCTTCTAATTTTCCTTAAAATTGTAACAAAAGGACGACGTATCCGCCGAACATACGACCTTTTGCGTTTACATCTTTCAATCTCGTAATTTCAATTGATCTCTAAGTTTTTACCATTTTCAAAGCAAATTATAGGTACATTAGACACGCGAAATGTGAAACGAAATTTCGAATCGCGAATGAATCTCTAAAAAATGGACATCAGGCATCCGTCGCACCTATCGCCTCGTGGGCCGGAGAGTCCTCAGCGGATTTTGAAGTTCTAACGTTCGGTGAAACGGAATCGAAACGCATTCGAGTCCGTGTCTGGTGTGACGGGGCCTGAAGCACCCTGGGCTTAACCAACCGCGTAAGCACCTCACACGACAACCAAAGGGCTTCATCCCCGGGGTCCCACCGCGCGTACTAATAGATTACACAAATGGCATTCGCTCGTTGACAGGGACGAGGACAGCTTTGAAATATTCATTTTGGGGGACCTGGACCGCAACGTTGCGGCGAGAATTAGATCCCTGCGCGTCACTAGATCGACGTGTGGGTACTTGAGAAAGAACTACCGAAGGATAAAAGATTTTAATTAGGCTTTGAGAATCAATTTATGGTCGGATAACTCATGGGAAATATTAAAAGCGTGATAAGAATCGATTTATGACTGCATAAACGAATCTGGGAACTCGGTATCTGAATCGGTTGATCAAAGTATCGTTGGCTATTGATAAAATCGGACAGCTGTCGCGTGGCTAACCGCGACAATATAGCAGTAGGTATGTACAACGCGTTGTCCACTACAATGGAGGCCCGTCGACGCCAAGTAGCAACAGACATGCACACACAGAGGAGGCATGGGTATATTTCGTAGAGAATTATGGTTGGATATATAGACAGGACGAATAGACCGTGTACAAAAGGGGTTTTCACCCTGTAATAACGTCAATGGAACACGCATACACGCATCAAGTACGGATACACATGAGCGAAGTAACATGCTGCGGGGGTGTAACTCTGTTTAAAATAATAAACGTTTAGGAAAGGATCATACGGGCTCGTGCCCGACAACGAATGCCGGTAATCGACCCTTGAGCTACCTCTTATTGGATCAGGATCGGGAAGGAAGGGTTCGATAGGCTGTTTCTGACCAACTGCACATTTACATGATAAAACCCTTGACATCACACACAAGACCCACATATGATATTCATTCATTCATACATTCTGCTAAAAGCCTTATCTTCTGTGCGGAAAACACGAGAATCAGACCGATGGAAGCTTCCTTGTTTCCTTTTTACTGAAATCAAGAAGGCAAAAAGTGGTTTTTTTCCGGTTTGTTGAAGAATTTTTCCTTACGAACCATCAAGATAGAAGACTTCCAAAAAACCAACGATTCAATTATTGAAGGATAAGGTCAAAAAAACAGAGGAATAATTGTGAAAATTTCCAGATGGTGTGTTTTCATGTTTCGTTAGTAAATTTATAAAAAAAAAAATTAGAAAAAATAGAGCCGTCACGCGGTACGACTCCCTTAAGTGGTTCTTGTCACTCGGTCTTACCTTTTTTACCTTCGGTGAACAAAATATTTCGTCTTTTCAAATTCTTAGAATTCATAGGTTCAGGATCCTATTAGCTGGAAAAACTGACTGCCCTCCCTCTGGTAATGAACACGTAACACCTTATTGCGAGTAAGAAATAACAGTAATTTCTGTAGCTTCAGGGGCACAGATGCGGTGCCATACGCGCGTGCCCCGTTGGACCGGCTCAAAATCAACGAATGAAGCATTAGAGGTTTCGATTGTGAGTTCCGTTTGCTTGACTGTCACCAGATCCTTGGTTACTGCAGTCTATACTATACCTACACCGTATTTCTCGTATTACACCCACATACTGTTGGGTAATCATCGTGTAATAGCTGCCAATACGTCCCGAGGGAAACTCAAAGGGAGAACGACGAGGGGTGCGTTAAGTCCGCCACGGATCAGCCGCGGGCGAATTACCAACATGCGCAACTGTACTTGATATTAGATTGACAATCGACACGTACGAAACTATGTGGCCAAACGATATTCTCTGATCTCATATTTCTTCCGCGAAGTTCACGTCGATTATTAACCCCTCGATTGTTTTTTCATCAAATTCTCTGCCAAATTCAGACCAATTCTATATCAGACCAAATGAAGATGAATTCTGTGGTTAAACCCTGCCCTTTAAAGATATACAAGCGAAATTAATAAATTTTCCATTCAGTTTCGGACTGAGCACCAGAGTCCAAAGGACTCTTGAGAATGGAATACGCGAGAGAGCCTTGTCCCTGGAGGATCATCGACGATTGTGGCGGAGCTTTCGCCATGGGTGCGATTGGAGGTTCTCTCTTCCAGGTACAAATGGATGACACGGTATTATTCCAGTTCCTCCAAAAAGTGACCTCATGGAGTCCTTCGATCCGTTTTATTCAGAGTCTCCTTGGTTTTCGTAACGCTCCATCAGGAATGCGAAGACGTCTGACCAGCAGCGTAACGGCGATAAAAACGAAAGTGCCGCAAGTGCAGGCAGGGAACTTTGCTGTTTGGGGCGGTCTTTTCTCCGCCATCGAGTGCACCCTGGTTCATTGTCGGCGAAGGGAAGACCCTTGGAACTCTATAATGAGCGGTGCTTTAACCGGTGGAATTCTCGCCGCTAGAACAGGACTCCCTTCGATGCTGGGGAGCGCCGCTGTCGGCGGTATTCTTCTGGCCCTTATCGAAGGCATAGGGATAATCGTTACCAGATTACAAGCCGATGTCTTCACCCAACACAACCCGATTCAGGACAACGTCGATCATGTTGGCTACAATCCACATTTACGTAAAATGATCGTCGATCAGGATGTCGAAGAGGTTGAAAACACATGATGAATCTTCTGAATCTAAATTATAGACGATTTTGTTGATTCAAAATGTTCGTTTGATTTCAGCGAACAGATTTTAAAGAGTCTTAAGACGCTGGATAAAGGTTTTATTCCTAATCGTGAGCGGGGTAAAAAGGGTTTCAAGCATCGATTGTGGTTGTTAGAAGTCTGGTTAATGACTGTTTTGACAGCGGCTCGTGTCCAGCATTGACAGGTCTCGAGGAGCGTAGCTATAAGATTGTATTGTGGTACCAACAGATTGGAATCAATATTTACACTCCGTGTTCCATGTAAGCTATGGATTAGCAAGAGATTACCAGATCCCGCAACCCTTTTTCAATTCACTTAACGCGGGGTCAGAAGTAGGTACCGAGCGTCTCTCCTCGGTATTTCGAACCAGGATTCAAACTCTTTCTCGGACTTGACGCAGGTATAACACACAATTGTATTTACAGCTACATCCAACCCCCTGTGTTCCATAGTTGCGGGCAGGGCACGCATAACGACGAATACCCCCATTAGGGTGGCAGGGACAGTATTTAGTTAGGGATAGCATTGAACATTGAACGGTGAACAGTGAACATTGACAATACACCCCGTGCTACACTGCGTTCTGATTGTATTCCTTTGAAGCAGAGAGAGAGAGAGAGCTACGTGTGATTATGATGTAGGTTTAGTACACTCTGATGCATTATCGTCACGCTTAGCTGTACCTGTAGTCTTTACCCCCTCGAATCAGATTATCCAGAACTATCCGGAAATCTCTCGACTCGCTTTCCCATGTCTGATTCGATCGAGAATCCCAGGACTTTTAGGAGTCTGGAGCTACGTACTGCAGCTACGATCATTCGAATCAGTAGATTCAGTTTCACTTCCTGACGTAGCTTTTCTTTCAGGAGACCAAAACTTCTGAAACAGCTTCTTCAAGTTCTTGGATCAATTTCTACTTCGCTCTGAGGATCCGAAGGTTTCTCTTCTTCGAGGATAACTGAATGTACGAAGCATGAGCTTTTTTTTGCCGAGTGGTACATGGAGTAGGAATCTGTCTTGTCGATCGATGGACAGCCTCGTGCTGGTGCAATCGGGGGCTGGTAAATTTCGAGGTAGAAATTCAGGGGTACAAATGTAATACCGTTGGGGTGGGTTTGGAATGGTTTCCTTCACCCCCCACAGATGACTCTAGGAATAGTTTGAAGCTCTTTTGAAAACGGTTGGTGAAGTGAACTGCGATATTGTGTATCAACCGATGATGAGCTTCTCTTACCCCTCAGAGTCTGACGTTATTGATTATCAGAATTACCCCAATGCGTCGAAATAATTGCTCAAATCAAGGTTTAGGTGACTTGAAAATCTGAGGGACGATTCGGTTTTTCACTGTTCCATAAATATATGGAATGCTGAATGAAGAAAAATTAATTAGAATGATTAAAAGACACACTGGCTCATTTTCTGCATTTTCGCAATGATAAATCCTGTGTCCATTGTCGTGAAATTGAATCAGGAATTTTACGATTTTTCCAATAGAGTATCGGAGGATATATACGAACATTTCCGCATAATAAAGCCATTATGAAGACGTTTGCATGCGGGCAACCGAACACCAGTTATTTGCGAGAAAGGCCGATTCACTCAACAATGGGTATACGATCTCTTTATTATTGTACACGCCATGGCACGTGGCCGTCGTAACTCGGTATTGATGGTTATATTCCATTGTGGCAACCGCCTATTAGGGTCTTTACGGCTTTTGCGAACCAAAACCCCTGTAAATACCTATTACAATCTAACTATAACGTCACCAAGCAGTGGTATAATTTGCGCAATATCAAACCCCCAAAATTAGATTCAAGTTACCAAAATCTGCATGAGGTAGACTAATATTCGCAATTGAATGATGATAAATATTACTGATCTGGATTCTATATATGGGTCATTGTCACAATCAAATTTACGATTTTCTTGACCATATCTTCTCTGATCAATGATTGGCTAGTCAGTCATTCGATCAGCGAGTTTTTGGATTTCGAAAATAATTGTGGAAATCGTTACCCCTATCCGGTGAATGGGTTTCGTCTACCCCTGACAATGGTTACGAATAGATTTGTGGAAAATGACAATGATCCCGATAGTGGTACGTGAAAAATCTGGACATATGCTCGAGTATAGTGTCTCCGATAGATTAGGTGTGGGGAGGACTCCCCAAACAAGGGGTGAGAGAGAGGGTTCGGTAAGGGGTTCACGAACCAGAGCTAAAACCCCGGTTAAGTGTTAACTGTGACAACAACCTCGATCTATAACTCTTGGAACCCTAACATGAGGCATTGTGTCCAAATGAACCCTGCACACACACTTCAAGTGAAGAGGGACTCCGACCCTTGAAAAATTATCTCGTTTAACCTGTCCTTTGGTGACCTTTGGAGAAACTCCAAACCGGGTCCAGGGTGTCGTGTTTAATTGTTAATTAAATTATTTCCAGAAGCATATACCCAAATGTCACGATATTGTGCTCGAGGTCCGTATCTTTTTACGAATTAACATATTGTGAAGTATGACTGACGACGATTTGCGAGATGATATTTTCAAGGAATTTTCATCCCTTAAAGTAAAATAAAAAAATACAGAAGATGGGAATCAGAGAAAAGTTATTGCAACAGCTTACTCGGCAGTAAGAGAATAACAATAAATTTTGATGAAGAAATAATCGAAATTGTGGATATGCTGACTGTGGCAAGTCTATCGAATTGCTTTTGGAGATTGTTTCAGATTGCTCATGCGAAGATACCACCTCCAGTATCCGAGGGAGAGCTGTAATCTGTATTATCCTCTGACAATTAGTCTTGAGCGGATTGCAAATACAGAGATTACCGTTATTACATCCGAGTTGAACTCGGCTAAATCTGCAGTCCTTCAGACAATCGCTTGATCGTAATAAATTTCAATGTTATACCAATCGTACTTGCGAAAAACATCAATTTTTCTAAATATTCTCCATCGAGACATTTTATCCTCGATACTGATCACGAGTCAAGTGTGCAAAGTTAGTTCGTACGTTGGTTCTGGGCGTGACTTTGCGCCTCGTAAACTCGAGGCTATAGGGACACTGCCAACAACTGTCATCCTATTAAACTAATTGACTGAGCAGTATGTTCCTCATACCGCAGTGATTCTAGTCATACAGGACACGGTGTGAATGGATCCTCGCACCTACCGTCCCGCACCCTGCCATTATAATTCACGCAACTATTACGACGGGCAGCTCAAAGAGCTACGGTACAAGTCCCGCAAAAACTTGGCACCCTATTACGCAATTATACACGCATCGTCGCTCGCGGAAAGACATCCCCCTCTCTTTTTTTTATCGCGTCCTAAAATTTCATTATGACGTCACTGAGCTGGGATGACCTTTGGAATAATCATGATTCCTGGATTCTCCCATGGAGGTCCGATTTTATCATTGAGCAGTATTGGAATTGAATAGTTTTCAATAGTTCTCGATAATAAAATCTGACATCGAATAGTAATTTCATTCGAGTTCTGTGCGGTTGTGTGACAGAAGATCGGTGCCGTTGAAAAACTGAAGAGCGATCTTGGTTGTGTGCCGCATGCAGGATTATAGCGAGACAAGTGGATGGACGATGGTAGCAAGCAGCGTAATCCACGGCACGCGACCCCAATGGGACTTAAACGAAGACCTCTCTGCAAGGGTCTATTCAAATATATACGTTTAACCACTTAAATCTCCCTTAATAACCCGAGACCGACGATCGGTGCTTGTTACATGGATAACATGCGAAGGTTGGCGATAAGCCGCGCTCTTCCTCTATGGCACGCGTGTGTGTGTCCCATTCTACTGGTAGAACCGCGTGTGTGGATCGTTAAACTTTGCGGAACAATAACAAAAGAGAGAATGAGAAAAAAAAACAGGTTTAATTTTATCACCGAGAATCAAACGCGTCCGGAATAATTGGGCTGTTAAGCTTTTACGGTAGACACATTGTACTCGTTATAAAATAAACCAGGATTTGACTGGTGCCAGAAAACATGGTTGTGTTTCTTCCTGAAGTTTTGTGTGTGGCTCAAAGTGTGAAAAACCAACGATGACTTGTCCATAGTGCTTGAATTGACCGGAAATGAAGAGGTTTAATTAAATCGAACGGCACGCGTCGTTTTGCTCTGTTGGAAGTGGGCAAACAACGTTGGTTAAAATAATACAGTACAGTCATGGTTGTTCGAAGTCTCGATACGTGTTGTATGCGATAAAGGGAAAATAAATTTTATACCGTTTCGGATGAGGGATGAGAGGCGCGGATCATAACTGACCGTACATATGTTCGCACATTGTGATTTTTGTGTCTAAAGCACGTCGCCTGCCACCAAATATAATTGGCAGGGGATGAGGAGTCGAGAATGATATTTATTGCTTTCGAGGGTTGCCGCGGCAGTAGTAATAGGCTGCGAAGGGCGGACGAGGGGAGTGAGCGATACCAGCCTCTTTTGCGGTTCGTCAAATGGTGCTTCGTTAAAAAATACACATACATATATTTATATATACAACTGCATGCTCAACAACCACATTGAGACCCACAAAAATATTTTCCATCTCTTCCTGCACATTCGTACATCTGCGATAGTTGAAATCCAAGTAGACACCGAGTCGGTAAGAGAATTAAGGAAAGGGAGAGAAGAGGAGATTGTGCAAAATCAACATACACAATGGGTGCAAAAGTAAAGAGAAAGTATCCAACTAAGAAAATTATGATCAAAGCAAGAAAGAGGGAAGATGTGTTTTTGTATTTGAAACTGGCCAGTTACAGTGGGTTAATGAGGCGGGCTGGCTAGTTTCCGGATACAAGCACCATGCAAAAGCATCACAGAACTGAGGAGGTCTTTTCATAGCAATATCATTCAAGATATTTCAAGACTTTGCACCGCAGACTAAAGTTTCTTGATTTTATTTTAAGTCTTTGAACATCTCTGAATCGAGTCTTCGAAGGTTTTTTGAATGTGTCAGATGCTTGTAACACCGAAGATCGAAGTGACTGCAGTAGCAAAAAAAAACCCTTGAGGTGAAAAGCCTTAACCCAGTTGAGGTAAATCGATGTGTCCAGTGTCTCTCCGATCCCAAGTCCGTGGACTGGTGGCTTGAGGGTGTTTTTCTCCGGGTGAGATGTACGAGGCCGTTGATAATAATAACAGCGAGTTTCTGTAACTACGTGTTTGTAGTTACCCCGAAGACGAGCCACGAGCCACCCCCGCCATGCAGACTCCGCCCCGGCGCTATCACCAGCCAGGGGTTGGTTGTCCCGGGGGTGGCATAATAGGGGGCGGCGCCTGGGCTAACTACCGTTGAGGGTGACTCGGCGTCGCGACGGCTATCGGGGGTAGGCGAAACGCCGCGTGGACAGTCGCCAGTTTGACAGTCGCCCTGACATCCGGGACGGAAGGAGTTGATTTTTTTATCCTTTCTCTTGCGTCAAAAGTGGCTCTGCAGACTTGAGACCCTCGTTAATTATCTCTGTTCCGAAAAGTTTGTCGCGGGTACTTCAATCGAATCAATCGTTTCAACTGTGATATTGTGATTTGTTTTTCCGACATTCGTCGCCGTGGATTCTCCGCAGACAAGGTAATCACGAAATTAACAACCCTTAACGTACGCTGACTTTCAGGTCCGTATATCTTCCGAATGGTTGATTCTACGTGGGAGACTGTTGATAGAGTTTTTGTAGAAAATTTTATGAGCTACAAAACTAGTCCTAAGCAATTTTCACCTAGGAGCGACCAGAAGTGAGATATCGGCCATAGAACGAAGACATTTTTATTTTGGTTATATGACACTAATTCAAGAGTTATTAAGCATTAAGAATCTGGCAAAAGAGCAGCTGCTAGATTATTTTGATTGAGGTAATTTCAGAGAGAGTTGAAGTCCAAATCATGAAACTGAGCCCTTTGAATCTTCAATGTGTTGGCTTCATCGCAATCATTGCACGTCACCCTTTGTTACAAACGTGTGTGAATGGCTGCACAAACTTTGTGCAAGAGCCAAATAAACCCTCGATAGGCTTTACGGGGTTCCATGGGGGCTGGAGAAGGCAAACTGCACCCTGGGGATCTCAGCACGAGCCAGAAGGCGTCGGTCCGCGAAGCACAAACACAGAAAGAAAAATCGTACAATGATTATCTTAAAAACTGAAGATGTGTCAAAATTTATTTGATAAATTCAAGAATCTATTCGTAACTTGGATATCGGCCATCCGCACTGCTTGGAAATTAGCCACTTTAGGCACGCTGCAAGTATAAAATGCATCAAAAGATGAATCTGAATTCAACAAAGAGGATCATTCGACTCTTCATCCACAGCTGAACAGATCTCAGCTATCCGGAAGCCGAAGGGAACCAGTTGCTTGTAGTTCTGATAGATTAAGTTCAACAGGGCTCAGGTGAATCGAGAAACTTTTCTCATAAAGGTTTTAAGGTTTAGGTTCAAGTTCAGGTTGAATACACATTGTAGTTTAGTCACGGGAAGAGGGACAGCGCCAATCTAAGTTCTGAATAGTTTTCTCAAGAAATAAATTCATTCGAAAGGAAATTCTGCTGCTTGAATAACGTCTCAAAGAATCGTGTGTCACCTCCTATTTTCGGAAGAGTTTTTCTGCTGGAAAAGTACAAGTGGGAAAAGGCGTTACTTTAAAATCGATGTCATAAAGTGAACATAAAATTTTTTGTGGACCTGCTTTGACATTTCATTTCTGACGACGTACCCGAAAATCGATCGAAATACCGTACAGGCATGGTAATTATCGGTAGAGGAGGTGATGCGAAACCGAATTACGCGCGTGTAATGGTAAATGCGCGCATTATCAAGTGGAATAAGTACTGCACACGGAGGATTGAGATAGTGATCATAATCGCGTGCGGGTTAGAATACCGTGAAATGATTATACCGTGTGCAGCATGTAACATACGGTGTCTACGCAAGTGGAGATTCATTAAATAGACATAAACTACAACACGGCAAAAGTTTTGCAATGACGATACGTGGACGGCTTTCGTGCAACCTACATAAATATTCTTGCCAATTTACAATTCTGTGACACGTATACATTGAATGATAATGCTCATAGACTCAGAAATAAATGAATTGCACTATTTCGTAGAAGAAGAATTTCATTATTGGAATCGTTATCCCCTCAATTTTGAAACCACTATTTAAATCTTTTAATTCCTTGGAGCGAATAGTTGTTTCAAAGGTTACTGTACTTTGTAGAATGAAGATACACTGCAGTCGATGAAATATGTATTCGCATCAAGAGCGATTGGCCCGGTTAGAACGAGCGTCCAACCCTCTTGAGCATCGAACGATAATTGAACCCGGTTTGTCACAAAAACTCATTACTTTGGCGTATTAACTGTGAGAAATTTTTACGTATGTATAAGATAAAAGCGTTAGAATATATATGTTTCAAGCTCGCAAACGTTCGAGTCACGTATAAGAAAAATAATTTGACCAGTTCTAATAAGGTGTAATAATATTTTGATTTGATTACTTTAGCTTTGACAGAGGTGATGATGGGTATTTCGACAAGCAATATAAAGAAGAATACAAATTAGAGGCCTGAATTTCGTCGAGAAAAAGGTATAATGTAATTCGAAGGAGATTATATAGAGCGGCGTAACATCAAAGTTGTGTAATTCATAAAATCCACAACAATCGTAGGAACCGATGCCGCGCGTGCCTCAATTTCATTACACTAATTGTAACCACCAACCCCAAACCGTACAATACATCGACAGATACGATCAGCCCGGGAACGACCGGGCCCCATATACGCCCGGGCGAGTTAATATTTAATTGATAAAATCATCAGCATAATTGCCACGCTGCCGTGTAAGCACCTGTACGGAAAACACTGGAGACTATTACTGCGTAAGACTGGTCGACGCATCGCAATTACCGCTAAATGATCATTTTCAACGTTTCGTGGAATAGGGAAGTTTCCTCAGATTGAACCTCAACAAATATCCATGATTACGATTTTTTCAATTGAAAATTATCAACTTTCAAACGCCACGTGACGTTAGTCTGTTGACCGTCGGTGTCCACAGCGCCGCTAGACGGTAGAACTGTACTTTGTGACGTCACACGCGACCGCGAAATTTAAACGCTGTATCAAAAAACTGAACACCAACTATAAACAATTAGGTGCAATATGTTTTTCATCAATCCTAATCATTTTCCTATTGAATCGGGGGCCAAAAATTGTTTGATAACGAAAATTGAAATGAATACTCGGAAATTGATTGATCATTGATCAAGGTACCCTCGATATTACGCCTTGGTGAATGGGGACGTGGGAAAGGGGCGCCGCAGGTGACCCTTGGCGGATACCCCGATGCTCTACTCGCTCTTGTAACGTCAAACCGGATCGGGTTACGAGTTCGCATTAGTTTGGATTCAACGAAATTGAACTGCCCTGTATTTTTCGTCGTTTAATTCGCTAAATTAATCGCTCAGTAATCACAGCGGATATTAAACGATTGTCAAGTATATCGACGCGCATCGCGTAGTCCATCTTCATCTCCGTGTGTGTACATTTAATGCAGAGGGGGACGTGACACTTTGTTGATTGAAACGTCATCGTGACTGAGAGAGAGTGACTTTCTTAAATATTGAATGGGGAACATTGCAAGACTTGTCTAAATTTCGCCGGATTAAGCAAACATTTTTAATCGAATTAAACGTATACACACACACCGGAAGTCAATGCTGCGAGTATCAGGATCGATCGTTGGTTTATTCTTACCAAATTTTTTACTCATTTCATCCAGTACTCGTTTTCATCGAAAATAGCCGAGCACGTCGCTATTGGTGTTAGAAGAAGGTGAAAGAAGCTGAAGAAAAGGGCAACCGGAATAAAGAGGAGACGCGAGGGTCGGTCAAATACTTGAGATCCGCGTACAATTACAGAGAGAGATGGCGTCGGTGAAGAAAAAGAAGGAATATACATCTTGATACACGGGAAGTGGGGGGCACAGAGTCATGATGGAGGCAGAGAGACTTAACGACGTCACAATGAACGCTCCCGCCCCGTCGTCCGTCGACGGGGGTGGAACGACGACGAGGACGTTCTCGGGGACCCGGATCGGTCCGGGTTCATGTCCGGGTCCGGAGTCAGGGTTAGGGGCCGGGGGGTGGGAAACACGGAGTTGGGCGAACGCGAGCACAGATTGAATTGTAAAATAACCGAGAGGGAACAATGTGCCCCCTCTGCAAGTTTGTGTTTGCATTTAAATAATCTGCGAGAGCAGGAACCTCGCTTATTCTCTAACTTCGTGTACATTGTGATCTACGCTACGAGATTTTCAGAACCGCCGCGGTGGGTTGAGGGTCGGAAAATTCACTCCGAAGTATTTCAAGAAAATAATGAAACGTCAAGTTCGCTCCGTAACCCCCCGTCCTCGGAATAGATTCGCGACGACGAGTTGTCAGCTATTTATTACCCACCTATTGTCAGATCTGGGACAGACGCGAATATATGATTCACTCTATCGTATCACTGGACCCATTCTACTGAAACTCTATTTTTCAACGATAGTTCAATTCTGTTGGCTATTTTATAAACTTATAAAATAAACTTTTTTCTAATGCACATAGTTTAATTGCGACGGGGAAGTTTGTATGTCACACCGATTGAGCCTCGATTTTAATCATATGTTGATAATATGCCATGTGGTTGATGAAAATGATCGAAATTAACTAATAATTAATCAATATCGATTCGCGGAAATATCGTGCTGACATATGTCTGAAAAAGTTCGTTTTTCGAGACTCATATATACTTTTTATTTTCAAATCGGAATTGAGAAGATCTTCGAAACCAAATTAATACTGAAGTTGATTTCATCAAACTCTAGATCCCAGACGTGAGAGTCGAATAATTTCTGTAAGAAAACTGAGTTCTTCCACCGTTGCATAAACCGTTGATTTTAATTGAAAACCCCTCCACCAGCTCGGACAGCCGTCTACGTGAGTTTCCCCGAACGTAGTATGTACCTGAAGTGTCTGCACACACCCAGAGCGCAGGTATGTACGTACGTAGGTATATTACACCCATCGCCCTCGCCCTCACCTCGGGTACAGATACTGTATACAGTGTATACAACCCCTGCAAGGGGGTGGCGCGCACGGTTCTCCGTCAGCATCCCTCGGGAACGCGAGGAGACCGGGTGGGGGGTAATTCAATTTGACACCCCACCCACGCTTAAACAAGCCAGCATCCGGTCCTCCCACTCCAATGATTTTCTCCCTCTAGTGGCCTCGTGCAAATTAAATTCTCATCCAGCGTGAAACAATGCACCGTGCCACTGGCTCTGGGCGGTTTCGACGGTCAGCGCGAAACCACCTGGCTATGTGTACAACTGATTTAATGGAATTGTACGAATTGACCGCATTAATTAACCCGGCTCCGAGGGACACTGACTTTTCATCATCTCTTTCTAGTTGAATTTTAGGGACATCCTACTCTCTAAATTCTTTGGAGTGACTATTCACTCTTATCGGAGTGGCATGATTTTCACTCTTGTGGAGTGACTAGTCACTCCAAGGAATTTAGAGAGTAGGCTCCTTCATCTGTTCGTATAATGGATTTCATTGAATAACACGTTACAGTTGCACTCCGTTGGGTGCAGGGTGCATTGAAACGGTCTGCAAAGTTTAATTCGAACAGGCGCTTAATCCTAAGGGATTTACTTAATCACCGTCCAATCAAGAGATAATGCGGGAACGCGAGATGTTCCAAGACGCGACCCTGCACGCTCCGGTTTAATCACATTCGATAAATTCGCGAGAGATTTTATACGTTTCTCAGAAGAAGTAGAGCAATTTCATTGATTTATAATTTCATATTCAATGGTGAATTCGGTCGAGCGAGGCTGCACCAGTTATTGCATCGCGCACTGGTATTTCGACTTTGAAACGCGTACTTGGTAGAAGCTTAACTGCTCTGCCAGTCTCTCGCACCCCGGACGAATCTGAGCTTCGAGTCGGTCCCCGGGGTGTAAATTCCCTGGAGACCAAGGCTGTGTCCTATCCACCTCGTGGGACCTTGGATGAATTACCCCAACAAATCGATGTGCTTATGGGTCATTATTGTATATTGAATCTATTCAGGTTCTCGACACGCGTTTCGAGGCGTGATGATAAATGTTTTAAGAACGACGAAAGCATCACCGTATCCCTAAGGGTTGATTAAATATTAACGTGAAGAAAAAACAACAGTGAATTATGGACAAAAAGGCACTGATTACTTTTATCTACTTTCAAAATCGAATAATAGATCGTAACGAGTTGACAGAAACTCTACAATCTCATGGAAAATATGTTTTACTGCAGTAATAAGCTGAACACTTGAGAAAAACTGTTCAGCGATTCGGCTTATCGCAATTGTTATTCACATTTCTGTAATTATATACGATTCAGTTGAATTAAACGTACGAATGAGCTTTTCGTATTTAATACCGAAGAACGTATATATATTTTATGTATAGCATTTATAGCATTGCATTGATCGATAAAATATAATAAATATAATTACCATTTGATTGGGGGTGGAAGAAGCGAGAGGGGAATTGAGCTGTTTGACTGGATACAGATACATAGTGCATTTGTACACAGTCAGAATGTGCAGTCTCTATGTGCATTCTCATCCGCCAGATGAAAATATCAATTAATCGTGCAGGGTTCAGCTATTCATTGTTCTTTACTCTTTGATATTTGATATTTGTACAGTTTTATTCGATGAAATAACGTAAAACTGACTATTTTCCTTTTATTATTCGATTTATTTTTTTTTCAGAATGGACGGGCCGGCGGTATTGTCTCTGCCTCCGATGCCCAACCAAAAACCAGTCTCGTCGCCACAGCCACAGTCCCATTCCAAACCAAATCAGGTAGCGAACGATTAACTCACAATTTACAGATTTTTTATCTCACAGTACGACATCTGCTTCATTGACTGATTGGAAAACCCTATATGAAAGATTTTTATAGTTTGAGATCGAAAAATGCGTTTTTGCCTCCAAAATAGAATAAGTTTGTCAAGAATAAAGGAAAACTTGACCCCTCCGTGACTTGAAATTCATTTTGAAAGCTGCGGAGCGCGGAGCTTGCGACGGCTTAAAATGGTGGCCACAGTTGTAGCGAAATAGTGTCCGAAAAACTGAAGCGAGGTGTAATTTTACTCTGAGCTTTCACAGAAGCAATTTTCAATTAATCATAATCCGACCTGAATAGAAAACTTGACGTCAAAATGATCCAATTCGTGATTTTAAGAGACAGAACCAAATGTCCGATCCAAAAATCCTTCTGTAAAAGCTTAGAAAATGATGACGCAAACGATGAAGGCGACAATTTTGAAAATAAATTGAAATCTTTCGATCCAAAATGTATTCTTGACAAAGTTATTCAATTTGGAAGCCAAAGTACGTACGTATTCTTTAGATTCCTCGCGATGAAAAGACGAGACGAGACTGTCCCGCAAATTATTCATCCGACGAAGACCGCGAGACAAAATCTGTGTAAACTCTAACCCCACGAGGTCAGAACTGCGTGGTGCATCTAAGCTGATAGGAGTTGCAGGTGGGAACGGTGTCTTTGTACGGGATCCACATCGTCTCCCTGGTCATCGAGGGTCAGGAACGTCTGTGTCTTGCTCAAATCAGCAATACACTTCTCAAGCAATTCAGTTACAACGAGATCCACAACCGTCGAGTGGCCCTGGGCATTACTTGCGTGCAATGCACGCCGGTGCAGCTCGAAATCCTCCGGAGGGCCGGAGCCATGCCAGTATCCTCGAGGAGATGCGGTATGATAACGCGACGGGAGGCTGAACGACTCTGCAAATCCTTCCTGGGCGATAACGCACCTCCGAGGTGATCATCCTGACTCGACCCTCCGTCCGCTTTCGCGGAATTCAGCCACTAAAAGCTTCCGCATCTTTTAGGCTCCCAGAAGACTTCGCTTTTCCTGTGCACCACGAATGCGCCTGGGGTTGTCGCGGTTCGTTTTTGCCCGCCAGGTACAACAGTTCCCGAGCAAAGTGCATAAAGTGCGCCTATTGCGGTCTATTCTTCTCACCGAACAAGTTCATATTCCACTCTCACCGTATCGGTCCAGCCGACAAATACGTTCAACCCGATGCCGCCAACTTCAACTCCTGGCGACGCCACATGAAACTTTCCGGTAGTCCTCCGGACGACATAGTTCACGCCTGGGAGGACGTCAAAGCCATGTTCAACGGCGGCACCAGGAAGAGGCTCCTCTCCAATCCCTCCGGGACCCGGTGCACTCCGACGGTCGCAAAGCAGGCGAGGTCCTCACCAACGACACCACTTCCGTCTCCCATCCCGGCACCGACTCATCCTCGGGTCCCACCCTTCCCTGAACTCCCGCTTCCACTTTCGAGAAGTTTGGTCATGGACTACGTGTGGCATCAGCATCAGCAGGCCGCGGCCGCGGCCGCGGTCAAGACTCCCGGCTTCGCTTTTCCGCCGTACGCTCTACCCTGGCTCGCTAAAAGAGGCCCGGTTCTCTTCCCAGGTGAGTGACCACCGTCGCGATCGTGACTCGGACCTTGGTCGCGAATTTTAAGGGCTCTGATAACCTTCCAGGTCCCTTGCCTCCGGCGATCCCCGGCGCGCCGACGGTCGAGCCCATCGCACCACCGGTAGCCTCTTCTCTTCACCAGTCGGCCTTCCGTCCGGTGCTCCGTACCGGACACTCGGTCACCGAGTCTGGTCAGATCGTGCAGGAGACCACGCCCGAGCCTCCGGCTGACAAGGACGACGATTCTGACGACGAAGTCGACATCGAGACGACAGAGGATGACGGAAACGCGCCTCTTAACAGCCTGCAGAGTCTGAACTCTGCGTCGAATTCGGCGCTCAGTAATCACAGTGGGCGGAGCACCTCACCGCAGTGCTGGAGTCCTCCGAGAGAAACGGTAAGTGTTTTGAGTAAAAGTACGGTCATTGGATCCTTCGAGTGTCTCGAGGAGCGGATTACTTATCAATAATCATGTTTGCGTTGTGTATACACAGTATGGAGTTCACCGTGTCATGAATAATGCGCCCGGTGCTGATGGTTGATGTGGACTCTTACACTCGCCACACGTTTCTGTCTAGTGTCTGAAGCCACTCGGTCACGCGGCCATTGTTCGACGGTGAAAACGTAGTTAGGATATGTACATACATTGTTCAACCGGGGCGGCACGCGTCATTACTTCTGATTACTTTGTAAACACTTAACGTCAAATAAGATCGAATATGCTCCATGTTCACGCTTTGTGTACCCAACGAATGACAATCACGGGACTAACCAACGAGTCGAGTCGTTCTTCTGATATCCTCCAACTGTTTTCTCGTAATCTGAAGACTAGAAGAACAGGAATTACTCGAACCTTTGATCACTTAGTGGTGACTGAAAGGAGGTCTACCGGAGGAAGGAGGCAATAACAGAGTGTATTTGGATTGTAACTAAAGTAGAGCCGGGCCCTTATGTACCCTTGGCAGTCCTGCGGCGACCATTTCTCGTAGAAACGTGACCCAACCCATACCGCCTCGTCCCGTATTACCTGTCGACTTGTGTAAACAATTATGTGCAGCCCTCAAAGTTAATCGAATTAGGAGAATTCACCTCCTGTTATCGATCGGTATCCCACTACGTTTTAGCTTCTAGCTCGAACGGGTTGAATTAATGTCAAGGTGGCGCGCATGGAATTTGCATAAATCAAGGGAAACGTCGAGCCCTTCAGTTTGCTCTGCGGTCCGTTGCTCGTTGACTCTTGGTCGAATGCTCACACGCCTGTCGCGTCACCGTCAATCGAGATAATTATTGCGTCTGCGGTAAATACATGACCCTACGATCCTCCGTCGATCGCCAAACACGATATAATTAAATTATATTTTGATCGCTCGTTCTAATCACTTAAGGTCACCCCATTTTTCACACCCTATACATTTTTCTACGAAACTGTACCAGTCAATCGATCAATTTAGGTTTTTTATCTCGGAAATCAATTGGCAGATTTCGGTGACCAGCCTCATTGTCAGACTTCGTCAGTCCCAATCTGTGATTGGTTTCGCTCGAAGTATCGTTAATGCTGAATCGGTGTTCAAAGCCGAAAACAGATAGAAAATCCTCTTTCATTTCTCCCGTGTCCTTCGAGGTCTGGAACCGGTCGTGAGGTTGTCGAGAAGAGTCTGGGGATAAGCCTTCAGGATTGCTATAGACAGCCTTTCAATTCCCCTAGTCGGTGAACGTGTTGAGTTGAACGAGGGGCAGGGGGTCTTGTATTTTGTCGTGGAACCCAAACCCTCCCAGCCCTGGTCCCGGTCCCCGTAACACGAACACGGAACGCGTCACACACGAAAAAACGTAGCCGTAGGTGTACCAGCAGACAGGACACACACATAGCCCGGAATACTGGCTTCGAACCTAGTTACCACGATACAAACGGGACAACCCCCCGCGCAACTGTGCTGCGGTGACTAAGTAAGTAATCCCCGAACGTTATTTGTAGTTATTTGTCGGTCTACTGGACCAGCAACCGAGTATTTTCATTTTCGCAACATCTGGATGGATCGGAGTAGATACATCTCCTCTCTCTCTCTCGAGCTGTCAGTTCTTTCGGGATGAAGAGGTCCATGCTGGACGTTGACTTCACCCCCCAAAATAAACCTAACAATTTGAATAATTGTTTCCTGATTAATTACCCCGTTCATAAAGCCAATTTACCCAGCAGCAAAATCATCGGGCTGAGGCCTGATCAGGGAATTCTGCAGAGGAACCCAGACTGGGGCCTATGGAATTCTGTTCGGCAATCTCTGATGTTAGGGCAGCGCTAAGTTACTCCGAAGATTTTTCTTCATGGGATAGGAGGGTTCCTTGATTATAATTCGAATTATAGGAAAAGGATATGGATCGCGGTTTCCCGATGAGACGCGATTAAATGACGTCACGTCCGGTTGTTTTTTCCGTCCGAGGGTATTGCCTGAAACTGGAAAGTGGCATCTGGGACAGCTCGATTTAAATCACACGATGTTCTACGTTAGTTAGTTTCGGGCGCAACTTTTAATTGCACCTCGACTGCAGACTGGAGGGTCGTTAGACGCCCTCCGAGGACGGTGATTACTTTTTCTTTTTCTTTCCTATACGTGACTCGATTTTCGCGACTGAATTCACCACACCAGGAATTTATCAGACTCTTGAAACACTTGAAAATTCTTATTCGTCGCGTCGCTAATTATCCTGAAGAAAAAGAAAAGAATTCTACCCCACGTCTGTGATTTCAGCCTGTCTCTAAATTACAACGAAATAAACGTGACGTCATAGGAGCCGTTTGTGTCCAACGCACGTTGAAAATGTCATCGGGTTATACACAAGCCAGAAGTACAGAGCTGATGTAGTCACGGCTCTCAATTTAATCACAGAGTCCCGAAGGGCTTCGATAAGGTCAAAAGTTGACATTTCGCCTAGGGATGAACAGGATTAAAAACAGGGGGATACCTTTATCTGTGCTCACTAGTCCCTTCAATAATGCCACAGATCATGATTATTATAATTTTTTAATTTACAGTCCCCATCTCAAAACTCTCATAATGATTTCGCGCTTTTAATTTCACGAATGATTCCGAGTTAAATTTGCGACCAGATCGTCTATGGGTTTCGAGAGCCTAATTCAAGGGGGAAACCATCCGTAACCTAACGAGCTAACCACTCATCCAGGTACCAAGCTCACTGGATGCGTGCTTGTATCAATTCACTGGTACATTTGGTATGGAGTCAGGAGCCAGAGCAGATGCGCCTCCGCGTCGTGCTGCGTGGGCGTTCACCGTTGATTCAATTATGATCGTTACGGACTGGCTCCGCCTTTAACCCTCGGCCCAATCCTCGACGGCTCTGAAATCTCGTCTCGCAGATTTGATTTCGGAAATTGCTAAAATTTTGCCTAATCACGTGTCTCTGATCTTCAATTCGAACACTCTTATCTTCGATATTTTTCTCAGTCAGTCAATCATCTCGTTAAAAGTACAATGATATACTTATAATAACGAGAAGGAAAAAAGAGACTTGATATTCCACCGATTTCTGAATCGTTTTAAATTGTTTTTTTCTATTCAGAAATCGAATATCCTCGAGCATTAAACAGGAGCGGCGTATAATGGGTTCCAATTTGTGCGAATGCCTTCGGTGTGCTTCTATTTTCAATGGAAAAACTTTTTCGCCTTGTAAACGGCAGCTGGATGAGAGTCGATTACAGCGAAATGCCCGGCTTTCAAATACAATCTTGGAAGAGTTTTCTCCCGGCTTTTCTCCAACGTCGACTTTTATTGCAGGAACGTTATTTCCACCGTCTCTTTCTCCTCCCCCTTCCCTTTTTTTTTCTTTTCTTTCAAGATTTTTATACGCCAGAGGCTGGGCGACGAGACACTCAGCCAACCGTTCGATTCGAATCGAGTTGAAAATTTAAAATTAACGTCACTTCTCGAATAATGCGAGGTGAAAACTAGGGAAAACTTTTTTCCCTTCTGTGTAAAGCGACCGATAAAATTAGGATTTTCGGGATCATTGTGAAAAAAATTTGAAAACGGGGCAGACGAAATTAATCCGAGGTTTTGGTGAGTCAATCACATAATCAATTTCCCTGCAGAGTTGTAACAGGGCCTTCGTGTACATCGCGTAGTTGGTTCTCTACTGTTATGCTATACCTACTTCACTGTTTCCCCATCCCATCAACGTTTCCGTTCCCATTCCCGTTATACCCCAAACCAGTCGTTGACGTCGTTGAATCGGCGAGACGAGCCAACCGGAAGTGATGCGACTAACGCGATTGTGTACCAACTCCGTGCTCAACGAATATCCTACGAATTAATTGAATTTAGGTACGCGGCTTGTACCGGCTATGGCATTGATTACTACCGTCTATTATCACGGACCGCGATAATCGTGATTTAATATTTTCTATCGATATAGCTTCAAGCTTTTGTTTCGAGTCAGTCAAAACTACGTTCTGGGTTATGATTCCGATTCCGGCGGGGTTATGGAGCAGCTTTTATGAACCGAAATTGAACCGAAATTTCGCAGTGTGTTGAGAATAAAAAAAAACTTTTGGAAATGAAATCGACGATCGAAACTGCGATTCTAATTTAATTGCGAGGACCGTAAAACTCCAGTTTTATGCACTCGCGATGTGAGGAAAATACGAGAAAGCCATTCCATGGCGCCCGATAAAAAATGTATTATCACCACTGCGATGAACCCTTCGGAAAATGTACCATCGTCAACCGCGAGAGACAAGTATAACATCTGATAATGAAGGAAAGACGCCCAACCGGACTTTCAAATAACTTTAAGGCTGGACTCCAGAGGTTTGCTTTCCCAAAAAAGTCGATTGTTCTTGTAATCAAGCAGCGTGACACATAATAGATCATTGGGAGATTGCTCGAAGAAATATTGTGCTGAGCCTCCGGAGGATGTAGTTCGGGTTCGAAAAGGCCCAAAATAATGCGAGTTTCAAAAAACTTTTGATTGCGGATTTACTTACTAAATAAATTTACCTGCCTATCAATATCTACAAAGATCCAATCCGAATGTGATTTTTAAAGTGGTCTAATCAGGGCCCAAGAGTGACAATCTGTAGAAATTATCCAATTGCACAGCTCAGAATGAGAGTGATACATGTCTAAAAAATTCAAGAGTGATGAGAAATTTGGTACTTGTCATCGGACCAAACTGACACCAAATATAAAACGATATGAGTATACTTGGACTACTATATTTCTAGAGTTCTCAATTGATATGCAACCTTTTACAAATCTTGGGTTATCTCAGAAACTAATTTTCACCTACTTTTCAGATTTCAAAATGTAACTGGCGATGAAATACTTATTGAATCAACTTCTAATTTCACAGATATCTTCTTTGATATATTGTGAACAATTTCACGTAAGCTTTTTCTGGTCTGGTCACTGAATTATTCTAGGTAAATTACGTTCATATATTTATGAAAAAATAACAAAAAAAAACTTCAAAAAAGTTCTTTCTGGGGGGAAATGATTGTTTCAAACTCCATTTCTGATAACTTTTTCACTGTACAAAAAATTCCTCACGTGAATCTACTTTTCTTCTCATTCTGATGTTGAAAAAAAAATTAAGATTGCTGTAAATCAAGTACTCCATCGCCAGTACCAATTCCAGCGAAGGGTTCTTCGGTCGCCTTTTGGGTGCATCGCATCGAATTTTCAGCTTATTGTGGTTTTTTCTTTCTCAATTCTGAATGTAAAAACTTGCGAGAAAAATTTGGCAGTTTTGAACCCGAATTACATCCTTAACTTGTTGATTTCAAGAACCAAACACGATTATTTATTTCATTCGAATAAACCTGTGGAGTTCCGTTTCAATCTCTTGATGATGTCTTGGCGCCCCAGTTACTGGAATTGTCCCTTAGTCCCCGTCGGGCGTTTTTCCGTCACGATTACGGTTCCAAGTGATTTTAAAACCCCGATAACCTCAGGATTCGAGGAGTCTGCGCGTACCTTGGAAGTTTATCGCGGTACAACACGCCCAGCAAATACCAGCCGTGTCCGGAGCCGAGTGCAGGAAACGGTTGCAAAAATCTTTTGCGATATGGCAGAAAGCGGAAAAAGCCTGATTCGGAAGTTATGGGTCACGGGTCACCGGGCAAGATGCAATGCCTGAAGATCGAGGATCAATCTCTAGCGACTGGCTTCAAGCAGACATCAAAATTGTCCTGCGACAAGGATCCGTGTTGCTGCAGCGTCACAACTCACGCGGAATCCGCGAACCGTAAACGTCCGAGGAGTAGAAAGCAGGGAAAGATAAAAAACTGCGGCAAAGAGTCGAGCAGGACTAACAAGGTCGATGCTGATGCGACAAAGACACCGGAAATTGGGGCCGCAGCACCCCGATCCGCGGTGCTGCGTAAAGAACGTAATAATTTCAACGGGTTTGTTAGGCCGGTTGTAAAACCGGAGAAGGAACCGCTTTGGTGCAAAACTCCAAAGACTATCAACGACGTTTCCGGATGTCAGACACTGAAGACCTCGAAAGTCTCTGCTTTACGTTACAGCAACAAAAATGGAGCCAGTGACACAAGCGGCGCCAGTAAAGTCATCAAGGTCCTCTGGCACGCGACCAATTACACCGACCCAGAGTGAAGACTTCCGAATCTCAGAAAAAAGCACAATTGTAAAATCGATTATCAAATAAAAGCTATTTTCACTAATTTTAGATATTCGTTGCATTTAATGGGGTGAGAATTTAGTCCGAAGCGTAGAGAGAGAGAGAGGATAGAAAATAAAAAAGGAGGTTGCATATAGGCTGGGTAAAATCCAACACACGCTAGAGTTGTTTTACCCGTAATCCTTTATTGGATCAACGGGGCTGAAACAATTGAGCGGCCCATAACGCGCGGGTTGCCGCGAGAGACGGGGTATAGGTTGCGTTTCGGCCGCTGTTTGCCCGTTTAGAAACTGGCAGGGGGGTAAAGGGATTTCTACCTACTTTAACGGGTGAGCGAAGTTACAAATGGGACCACGCTAAACTCATACAGGATACGCGCTGAGCTTTCGCGAAACCGTTGTAATATGTGGCTGTGATTCAGTGCTATGTTACTTCGGAGACCTCTTCGCCCAGAGTTTTTTTTCTCTGCAATTCCACCGCGTCTGTTATACCTACTTCGGATTATAGTCACTTGTGCAAGCGACAAAACCTCACGTACTACATTTGTAAATGACACCTGCAGATGTAACGGCCTCTACGAGACTCGAATCTCGTTCTGCACCAAGAGGTGGATCACGTTCAAAATTGTATCAAGAGATACGAGGGAATTCTTAATATTAACTTAGTATAATAGAAGGACTGACTGATACAAACCCAATGATGGGATGGAAACATTGAACAATAGACTGAACGTCGACCTTTCTACTACCTAATCTTCGCTATTTTCGACCAGCCCATTTTGTGACCAAATGTGTGGTCGTAAAATGAAAAATTCCAGTTATTTTTACAAGCCTACCAAGGTGACTTTCTACAAATTTCTTCTCTATTGCTTCCAACATTTCCTGGAGTTCACCATAAACTATGTACCCACGTACCTTTTCCAAGAAACTCGGTGTACCAAACTCGAACCCTGAGTACCTCCTACTTTTATGATGGACATTGGACATCCCTTCTTCAAATTTATGTAGCAATCAAAGAAATAAACCAATTACCCCACTTTACCAATCCGACCAATCGTGACCTTCGTTAAAAATTCCTGTACCCTCAGCTTTTCCAAAATCTTCAGAATTCTTTCTTCTACCAACTTTCAAAAGACAGTACACAGCAAGTTCTCAAACCAAGAACAACAACTAACTGGACAGTCAGTCGTGAACGAATCGTCAACTATCAAATATCTAACAAACGGTCAAATCTTACTCGATTATCAATTGAAGAGCTTAGAAATATTTCGTCGGTTCAACTCAACTAATTTCTGTGAACCTTGTAAGTAATTGAACATCTCAGGAAATTGTAAATATACAGTTAATCGACTAAATTTACATTCTAACAATCATTTATTCTACTCTGAGACTAGTCTGAAAATAATTTTTTCTGTCCAAAATGAAAATGTTGAAGGGTAGTTTTGGCAGAACATATTTCTTCTGTTCAAATTCAAAGCTTTGTTACAATAAAAATTCCGAATTGTCTGTAACATGTTGAATAACACACTCAAACAACGTTACATTGAGATAACATGGTGGATTTCCTATAGGAAATCACATAAATCCTATATATGATGTCGATTGACATCATCCCTTCTGTTCGGTCGCCAATGGAAGTGAAGGTTGAAGGCGAAGTAATGATAGAAACTGTCAATTTGACAGAAATATTTCTGTGGAATTTTTTTGGGATCGAGGAGAGGTGAAAATTCAATCCAATTTCTGTGTTGATCTTGCGCTGATTTTGGATTTATTCAACGTTCACTCCATCACCAAATTATCTTTCTTCTAGTTAATTTTAGTAGATTGGAAAAAGATTTTTGACAAGATTTTAATCGCGTTGAATCCTACTGTTTAATTCCTGCAGGTGCATTTATGCGAGTTGATTTAGCTTCAGTATTGAATTTCAGTTCAAAAATCCTCCCCAGTTATAAATATTTAAAGATCGTAATCCAGGAGTATTACGAGGACCGTAGAATATCCCCAATCATAACTAATCAATTCGCAACACCGCATAAGGGACTTGTCTGTTTGATTGTCTGCAGTTCATCGCGGTTCATATTATTCGCCTTCCCCCTATAATATTTTCCTGCTACGGCAAGGGAGCAAGGTTGCATGGGTATTACCTCGCATATGTGCCGCAACCCTAATATTTTGTGTAACCCTTGAACATACGCACACATGCATAGAACGGGTTGCCTCCGCAGTGACCACCTGTTCGCCCAAAAGGATACAACGAAATCCTGCTCAAATTTGTTCCTTCAATACGGAGTGCTTTAATTTCCCAATATGTAAAATAAATTCACACTAATAATAATCCCTTTTTTCAACACCTGCTCTGAGAGTCTGATTTTTCGCGTGCGCAAAGTAGACCATCAGCGAACGGCGCAGGACAGAGAAAGTGGCGCATGCGCTCATCGTAGATGATCTACTTTTCGGAGACGTAGCTTCAGGCTTCAAAGATTTGTCACTTCTTCTTTCGTAAGCCGCCAGTTCAGGCTTCGCCTTGACGAATTGCTTCCGAATTGTTACATAGTTCCCCTTGTGTACACGGAATATAATTACTCTAAATCCCAAACATCATGAAACTTTTATCGCGCAAACATGACGACGGTGCTCGTCAACTCGCCCTAAATACTTGATGATAAATTACGTCTAATTCCTCGATGGTTATAATTGAAGAGTATCTGGAACGCGTGACGCGATTGGAAGAATTGATATTACAAAACCGATTAAATAATATTTTATTTCGTCGAAGAAAAGAGAGAAAATGCACATTTTTTTTGCATAATTTCATCATCGCGTGCGTCCGCAGTTCAATTCTGCATCTGTACTATCGTCTAAATATTTAATCGAAAATGCAAGTTCGAGTTACGTCGCCTGATGAAACTCCGTACGTCGAGGTACTCGCGAGCTATGGGTATAATTATCGGTATCAGGTCCCGTATCTGGGTGCATGGATCTCGAAAATGATGTAGTGGCGTCGTTGTTTAGAACGCGAGGACAATTTTTTTTTTAATCAGTGCAAAAATCGAATGGGGGTCTCGCAATAATCGCACGCGAATTTGACAAGCAGTTTTTTTCCTGTGTCTGATTGCTGCATCGGGAGACGGACGACGAGACAATGAGCTAAAAAGTGTCGAGGCAGTAATCACGTTTCAAGTTTAAGATTCGCACTCCGAGTCGAATTGCGAGGGCTCGTCTTTCGAGTTTAATTCAGGACTTACTCCGAACAATTACCACCCCCGTTCGAATCCCCCATTTTCATCCCCATCCTCCGTCGCGTTGAAATATTTAATCCTAATTAATTTCACCGCTCGCGGCCTTAATTTAAGTAATTTCACGATTGCTATCTCAACAGACAACAGGCAGCCCTCGGGTGCTTTAAATAAAGCACCGTGTCCCATTCTGTAGTATTATGGATTACCTCGACCCGGCGTATGGTAGATTGCTGGTCAGACAAACTGCCTGCACAGCCAACGGACAATCGGAAATACTAAAGAGAACCAATATCATAATAGTTGACACACACGGACTCGTTTCTGTGTTGGTACAATATAACCATGGCCATCAATGCATAACCGAGTGGTTGATCGCGATGAGTGCCATAATGTAATAGCAGGCTTTACTTGTACTTAGGAGTCACACGTAACGATTTTAGACCATATTATGTATTCACCTGGGATTAAAGTGGACAAGAATTCGAAAGCGGAAATCAAAACAGTGACAAATATGCTGACTCTAGTTATCGAATACCAATTTCCATTTCAGAATTTCAGGTACCACGTTCTCCCACGCATACTGACATTGAAAATAGCGTTTCAGCTTATTTCTGACGTAGCTTCCTTGTCGTTTGGTCAATTTTTCAAATTTTCTGGTCCTAAGCCGTTTTGGGAAGAATGCCTTCATCGAAATTAACAGATAATTTTTGGATAAACTCATTTTTTACTCTCGAAAACTGAATAACATCAAAAAAAGTTTTTTATTTCAAATAATGATGAATGAAGTTGTTCAATTTTGATTCATTGTGAAAGTTTCATTTTCGTTTGATGGTCACATCACAGAGATAATCATTCATGAATGAAATACAGCATTGAAGAGATTAAAAAAAGAAAGAAAATTTCAAGAATTTCGAAAGAATGTAGATAAACCACAAAGTTTTCGCGAATAATTAAACTCTCCGAGGCATCTTTTGAAAACTTATAGGGAACCATTTGATTGTTATTTGAAGACATTTTTCCCGCCGTTTTCAGGAACGTGAGGCTGAAAAGATTGCCGAAGAAGCAGCAGCCCTGAGAGAAGTAAAACCGGAAGTACCAGCAGCTCCGACCGGAAGTCCGGAGACTTGGCACGGCGGTGCACTGTACAGGCATTTACATCTGCTCAGAGGTAAGTCACTCTGAATTTGTACAATATCTAAAAATCCTTGTCCTTTCCTTTGGATTTTAGAAACTTAAGAAGCAACCAAACGTCGAGTTCCACACAGGGGATGACAATAGTTGGTCGATAATTATGCATATCGAAACCCTATCTCAATATTAATTGGAGTAATTTCTCTCGAGTGGAGTGTTAACTGGAAATTCGGTCTGTTGGGGGGGAGGGCGGTGAGGGTGAAGTGAAAATCAAAGCTGTACGAATTAACAGGGTGAAATATGGAAACCGTGAGGGAATTGCGAATGGCATGGGCATGGCGGTGAGGACGAGGAGGCGGCTTAAAGATTACACGGGGCGTCCCTTCCCAGCTGACGCTTGCGCAAAAGAAATATTCAATTCGACCTTTATTCCTCTTTTACTTCGCTTCAAAGCTGCATATAGCATCTCTTTGTCTCGCTAGAATCACTCGTTAATTGGTAATTATAACCACATCTTAATTCAGTGTCTGACACACTACGTCATTCAGTATACCAGGCGAAATTTGAAAAAGCATTGAAGGAAGGTTATTTTTTTTTTAAGATAACGTCTCTTTGCTCCCAAAAAACTGAGGATCTAATGTAATGAACAGAAATTTAGAAATACTTTTTTTTTGTCTATAAAGAGAGAGAGAGACTGTGTTTTTGAAATATTATCTTTAATCGTAAACGAACAGAGTTTCAATACCTGTCAGAGGATTGGCGGCCATTCAGTGCAAGCGTAAGCCGAAAATAACGAGGTTGGTGATGCTTGGTTGCGTGCTGAATACCCCACGACAAACGAGGATCATTTGCCAACGGGCGAATTGAGAGCTCTAACCATACAACATCGCGAGTAGTATATCATGTACTTTACTCTCTACGCGTTTATGCATCTCCGTGCACAGGATGAATTATCTTGCACCATGTCGTGGACGCGAAGAAACCTACTTGAAGATTAAAACCATTTTTTTCTTCCAAATGGTCGATAAAATTGCAGGCGACGGACGTTTATTTTCTCAATTTTTACAACTGGATCAATTTTGGGGAAAATTCTGATGAAATGAGGCATTTCAACTTGGCGTGTAACGCAAGCCTCTGAAGGCATTAAAAATGTCAATTTATATGTTTCGCATTTTGGTTTGAATTCACTTGAAATGAAGTTTTTCTTCATTCTAAGTAATTCAACATTTGGTTTCGATTTGGATCGCGGTCACAGTCTGACACATCGACCATCGGCAATCTTTTGCCATTTTTTTTCCATTCGCATTGTCGTTACTTCCTCAACGGCTCACTATTACTCCGAAAATGGAAGCATTTTCGATGCCAATAATGATAAGATCGAAATCGCCAAATGATATCGGTTTAAATGGATTGAAATTGGTTTCAGGAAGCGACGTGACAGACTGCTCAGCCTGCAGACCTCGTGGTGTTTTTTATGGACAGGTTCACAGTCCTTCGGCACCTACAAATTAATCACCGTCATAATTATCATCTGTTTCAATGCTCTGTAAAGTACCTATATCAAGTGTAATAAATTGAAAGTAAGAGGCTGCACTGTCATATCCTCGGTCTCGGAATTGTATACCGTATAATCTTGTCGTATGATTATAATAAGTATTGCAAATAGCGTGAAGTATACAAGAGTCGTGTCTATATCCACGTAAATATTTGTAAATATATTCTGTGTTGGTAGTTTTTTTTTTCTCTCTTTCTTTCTTCTGTGATGATATCGAAATTGTATAAAGCTGTGCGATGAGGTAGTATTTTATCCAATTGAATAGAAGCTTGAAGCTTATCTTTCGAAATCAATTGGCACGACCAATATAGAAAAAGAAAAAAGAAATGAAAATAATAATTGTAAAATAAAATCTAGTCCACATTATTAAATTCTAGTATCACGTGAACGATGGGGTTAAGATAAGTAGCACGATCATGTATAAAAAATGTTTTCTCAACTCTCAAAGTTCCGGCAACGTATATAACTTGTAAATTTACACGCACGAAAAAAATAATGTAGGAAATAAAATTTCTTATATTCAATCAAAATTGCAGTAGTTTTGTACAAAGTCAATCGAATTCGGTAGTGGTTACATAAAATGCATCATAGACACGCTGCAGCGTTAGATCGTCACTCATTGCACCCGGATTTAGCGCATAAGTTATATAATATGTAATATATGCTATCAATCGATGAATTCTGCATTGCATAATACCTATATAAAAAGTCGCAAATTTCAGCTACAACTTAATACGGTAAAAAAAAAGTTATAATGCACACGTAACTACAAAATATGTATTATTAAACTATAACGCAGTGTAAAATTATTTGTGATTGTATACCAATAAAAACTTGATTAAGGTCTCCTGTATCTGCATAAATTGTATAGAGATAATTACATAGTTACCATAATTAATATACAATTAGAGAGTGATATTAATATTAATTATAATATATGGCATCAGCCTCATTATGTAACCAAAATTATAATAAAAATGTTATCGTATTCAAACCCCCACGAATTAATTCAAATTATTTATAAATTCTATTTTCAATGATACACAATAATTTAAACTGAAAGAAAAATTAATTTCAGACCTCGAGAGTCTCTCAGTTAATAGATCATATCCCCAGGGAATATAGGCTGAATCTGAATGCTTCGATATTCATAAGTTTGTTAATTTATTTATGACTTTTGTGACCGATGGGGGGAAGGAAGAATTCAATTATTCGACCACATTTTGCACAATGACGTAATCCGAGTCACAACAACCCAGGTATAAAATCCTCAGGGAACAGTTCTGTGTAGCATGGACGGTTCAGTGAACAGAACCCCTTAACAGATACAGCCCTGATACAGTCCCTGGGCGATCGTCAGCAAAATTTCGGATTCCGACCACATACAACGACGCATGTATCGACACTTAACTGAATCTGACGTAATATATCCCGGAAACCAATAACAGAGTTTTTTTTTTCAAGGGGGTAGATACTCTCGCGGGGTTCCACGTATCCCATCCCACAAAACGTACGCCATGTTATAGATTAGCTCAAGAAACGATCACTGACGTACTCCAATATTGTCTCTCTCTTTTTTTGTACTCTAAAATTACAAACAATTACTCAGTCAATAAATAATATGGGACAGTGAATTCAACATCGAATTATCGATTTTAGATTCAATGCTGTTTGAAACGGTCTCCTTTGCAACTTCACTCTACTAGCAAAAACCCGCTATTGTTGTTTTAATATTGATATTTACCTACTAATGTTAATCAATTATTCATTAGTATTTTTAGGTTCCAACATCTCATTTTCTGATTGCAAAAAAAAAAAATTAGCATTGTTTGAATTCATTTTTTCTGACGTTATTCTGGGAAATTTTGAGCACATTGAAGTATGAAATCAATTTTTTGTAGTTTGTTTGTGTCAAATGTTGTAGGTTACATGCAAACACGTTGTATACTATTTTTTTATCTTAAATTATCAGGCGTATCAGGTCCCCGAGGAGGGAGAGAGTCTCAGGCTAATGTTCCGGGAAATTGGCTTCGCGAATGCAGAAGAGATTCCATTTCTGGTGGTGGTACTTTCGGAGTTCCTCTCTATGGTTCTTCAGGCGCGATCGCGTGGTAATTTCAATATACATACGATACGTGTATCGTATAGTTAAAATCGAATTAGATCAATAGAATCGGAATAAAAATTCTTTCGACGAGGATAGGAAGGTCTTCTTGTACGTTTGGGATATAAATATAAGAGAAAAAAGAAACTTCGATAAGAAATTGGTATTCATCTTTGGAGAGGATCTTTTATATTCGTTGTGAATAATTGAATCGTAATTCGAGAGGCAATTATACGGTCTGGAGGTAATTGAGAAAAAAAAGGATCTACCACGCCGAAGAGGTAACGTCTTAAATAAAAGCCTACCTAGATGATAAATCGACCCTGAGCCAGGCATTTGAGGAATATTTTAATTGCAGGAAATAAGCGGCTTACGACTCCCTCGCTTTGATAGGTTAATAAAAACAACCCTCTTTCGAATAAGGAGACGAAGAATGGAGAAAGAAACATCCCCAGTTATATTAGACTACGAAATTCAACACGCAAACAATGCATATTTTATGTAGTTCGTTCTGCGCAGCTCATGTTAGAAATTATTTTGTTAAACTAGGAAAAACTCCGCCATTAGATTCAACACAGTAGATTAAAAATTGTACAAGATGAACAAAGATCGTGAAAAGTGATCATAGAATAGTCGCAAGATTTTTAGATGCCCTGGAGCAAAGGAATTTCATCATCCTTCTGATAAACCCATTGATCGGTCTTTCAGGGTTGACCTGCTTCTTGAAATAAAAGAATCCCTTACTCCTCCACGTTTCCCAGTAGCTAATTAAGACTTTTTGAGTTAATCTTAGGGCTTGTAAACACCTCGTAAGCCCTTAAATAGGGTGAAAAAAATTATCAACATTTTGTTACTCGATTGCTCAACACCAAATGTCTCTCAAGTGAAGTGGGTGACCTTTAAAACGCACGTAAAATATGGAGAATAAAAATTCCCGGACTTTTTCCGATTTTCCGTACCCCACTCGCTTTGTGCATCGCCTCGATCGCGAGATAAATTCGACCTCAGCGCTTGAGGTGGCGAGAAGAGCGACTTCTCGTCACTTGTGTAGCTAGTTGTCCCGTCGCACGAAGCCAGTGTACAAAAATCTCATTTTGTAGCATTAATTTAGGATGATATATGCTACGTCCTCACTGCCTATATCATATTTTCATATATTTAAACCAAATACGATTTTTATTAAGCACTATTTATTGCTTTAGCCGTGCTGAACCGATTTTTTGTTAACAATAACAAAATATTCGATTTCCCATACCAAAAAACTAGCTATGTTAACTATGAATAAACTGTATTCTCAGTGCTGCCATCGTAACTGTGAAACATCGACATCCACAGAAAAAAGGAGCTAAGAGACACAACATTTTAAGAAGAAAAACATCTTTCTCTCTCTCTTCTTTTATTTCATTTTTTTCTCATATTCTTATCGCGTCTCTTAACGCACAGGATTTGTCACTTTCATACGCACCTTATCCGAAGGTTTACGGTGGTCGAAGGGATGGCCCTGAGATGATGGTATGCCTTGTTACCGCGGCGTTCGCCGAGTCCTGGCACCTCCCTTGGGTAATACCGCATACAATTATATCCACAGAAAACATGCATTATGTATGGCGGTCCTGGTACCCTACAACCCCGTATATCATGTCGCAGGGTTGGTTAACTCTGCCAATCAAACTGGGCTTTATTAGTTTACGTCACTGCACACGTCTCGCGATCTAATACCGCCATTTATTCCACTGTGCTCTCTTTTTTTTGGTAGAAATTTTTATTCTCTTCCATCTTATCAATGTACCTTATAGCTTCAGTAAATTACAAGTCAGACAAGAGGAACCGGAAGTTAAAATACCGGAAGCCTCAGGGTCCTTTTGTTGCGTTTATTCTGTACTTCAAAAGTTAGGAGAACAGAAAAAGTTTGTTAAAAAAAATGGCCAGAAATGATGATCTAGGTCATTCATACAGTTGATACAGATGAAAAAACGTTCCTTGTATGTTACGACAATCAATTTGACCGAATTCGAAAGACCGAAGTTCAGATACCTATTACAAATTTAGAACAAAAGAGTTCATCGAAATGGTCGAAATCGTGTAAAATTCTGTTTTTTTTTACCCTATTCTAATCGTCAATGACACAGAAAGTAACGCCTGTACATCCTGAAAATAATAATAATAATAATCAGGGTATATTTCTTCTCTTTGTCAATTGGAACGAAATTCGAGGCGATACAACAAATCAAAAAATATTACTTTGTGACGTCAGACATGCTAAGGTAAGCAAAAACGCTGAAATTCGATTGCCTGTAACTTTTGTATTTATCATTTTGGAAGGAAATAAAAAAACACTACATAATTATTTCGAGCTACTCTGTACATTATACACGTAAAAAAATTTAAATGTTGAATTAATTTGTAGAACGATGGGCTGAAATAAAGATTCATACTACTATGAAAAGTGAAAAACAAAATCGACGCAGAATCCTAATCGAATTCAAAAATTGACACAGAAACAGGCAAGTTATTGATGTCTCGAGATACGATCAATTTATTGTTTCAAAAATATCTCTAGAACGAGTGACTGGATTTTGATGAACTTGTCTCACAATCAATCGACGCGGCTTCTCGACCTTCAGAGCTGACAAGATTTCGGATTTCATTTGAATTGTAGTTTTCGAATTATAAAAATAACAAAATTCTTACAAATCAAATAAAAACGATGATATCGTGAGAACGAAGGAACGGATTTGGACGAAAATTGCTACCGAAAGACATTTTTTGGGTTTCTGATCCTCGAATTGCCGAAAATTCAAATTCAATGATAATATTTTATTGGCACGATATAAAATTCAGGTAATAAATTCTAATTTTGATGAGATATCTCGATTCATTGATCATGTTTTTTTTTTTTTTTTTTATAATTTTCTAATTAATAAATTCATACCAAGAGAGGACTCGATCTTATGATAATTTAGAAACAAGTGATGGCGTGCCCTCCTCAGGATTCGATATCTAATACACTTCCTAAAAACAATAAATTATCCTCTGATTAATTAAATATTCAACATAATGATCATTCATGCAATCTTGTTAAGAGTATCACATTATTATATTAAATGAGAAGATCCTGACGAGATAACAAATTAACGAAAAGGATGAAAGGGTTCGAATATGAATAATGATTAGGATTATGATTATAGGGTCGGGATCAAGAGAGCAAGAAAATCGATTAATGACATAGAGCACACTTTATTTCTTAATTATTTATATAATAATCATTTTTAGCATTGACCAAAATCGTATGTCTTATATGTTTTTTTTTTTGTTTTATTCAGAGATTTAATAATTATAGTAGATTAATTTACCAATAAGTACAATTAATCGTTATGTATTGTCTTGAAAGTATCACTGTGCTGCATCCCCTGGTCATTTAATTGATTACAGGTAACAACAAATTATATGTATATATATATATAGCTAACGCTTGGAGAAAGAAAAGAAACTTTATACAATCAAACGTGAAAAAAAAATCAAATAAACCGAAAGGAATATAGAATAAAATATTGTTCATATGATAAGAGGAAATAATAAAATAATCGAAACGTCACAGGTTTAAAAAAATTAGCGATATAATAATGATAATGGTTCCTGGCTCGTAATCGAACCGTAACCAGAGTCAGAATTATTTAGAAAAAACGTTGACCATGGATGCCCAGTGCTTTACAACTTATTTACAGAGACCTTATAAACACCTCAATTTATCCGGTCTCTAAGCAGTTAGATTATAATTAGATTACGGAGCGTTTCGCGACTTAAATATAATACGGATTATTTAAATTTTCGTTAATTCTTAAACCTAACTACCGCCATTCTTATTTTAAATGTATTTTTTAATTCCTTTGATTTTTTCATTGAGAATCTCATTTTACTTTTCTCTGCATTTACTCGAATTTTTATAATCATACAATTTCATCTTCTTATTTTTTTCTTTTACGTTATTCTCGCATGTAGACAGTGAATTTTATAGAACGTTTTTCGATAATGAATCTTGACAGACTGAAAGAGAGACAAAAATTGACGAAAAATGTTAATCAAAAAGGACCAACTGTCTTCTTATCCACAAAGTAATTGAGTTTATCGCTCAACATTTGACGATAATTTGCACAGACTTTTTTTTTAATGATTAATTGATAAAAGTTGATAATGTGATGTGTTTCATACCCCGTGCTATGTTTAACTTGCGAAACAGACCATAGAACAATATTCAACATTTAACAATAGCCAACATTTATAGAATAAGATATACCGTATTTATAATTAAATTTTTTTATTCATTTTTCACTTTTCATTATTCAGTGTATATCATTATCTGCTAATTGTATTTTTGTTTCAGTAATTGCTTCCGTTCGCGGATATCATCTTTCTTTCACTCTTCGTTTTTTATTTTTTTTTCTAATATACTTTTTCTTTTCTTCGTCATAATGACTTTGCTTGTAATTAATTGCTCTATGTATGTATTCAGTATGTTGTGTTTGATAATAATAATTCATTCGATAATCTGATCAACGTGTTAAATAATTGTATTTTTTTTTTCACACGTTTGTTTACTTTTTGCATTGTTTCGGCTTGCTTTTTTTTTTTTTAATCTGCCATCAATATAATGAAACTACCTCATTTTCCAAAGCAGTTTCACAATACACGCTTTGAAAACAATATATTAACAATAATATTAATAGTCATTCATCATCGTATAATCGTTTACCCGGAAACAGCCTTTAGGTTCTTTTTTTAATATACTTTTTTTTTGTCTTCATTCTTTTTGATAAATATGTAGTAGATTTCTTTTTTTTTTTTGTATTCATTTATTTTATTGCTAACTATTTATATGCAACAATTTGACAGCCAAATTGACTTTTACAAGTTTCGCCCCGATTCTTCAATCTGATTTTTTCCCCATCTCTTATCTCAGGTATGTTAAACAACTATTATTGATTTTTATGGCCCTATATAATGTTATACGCAACAATATTTATTACATTATTTTTTCTTTGTTTAATATATCAATATCGCTCGATGCATACATCGTCCTAACCACGCGTTTTTTTTCTTTTTTCTTTTTTTTTTTTTAGCTAACCAATAACTAAAAAGTTACTTTCATTGTTATGACAGGTATGTATATAATATGATTCACTTTTTTTTTCATGTTATTTGTGTTTTTTCCTCAATTTTCTTTTCGTTTTTCGTATACTAAATTTAAATTTAAATTTATAATCATATATAATATTAATAATAATAATAATAATAATAATGGTAATGTACTATAATATAAATGTGCTCTCTTCCTAACGTAACATGAAATTACGTTCATCGTCTCTAATAACTGAATTAAGAGATCTTCAGAGACCCGGGATACTATCGCCAATGATTTTTTTATTAGACAACTAATATTAAGTATTATCCGAATTATTTATTTAACACACGAAGCGCGCAATTGGACAGAAGTCCTGTCGTATATATATAATAGGAGATGAATTTCGCACTTTTAATTTAAACAATCGGCGACAGTATCTCGCCGTCGTTTTTCATTTATCGATTAATTCTACATTGAGTTATACAACTAATTATTTAATTTCGGTCTAATAATCTCGAGGTGACAGACGATAACGTTACCAAGGTATATTTTTCATAAGGAAGAGTCTAAAGCTAATGAATCGAATCGATCGTTAAATCGATCGGATTTGTTAAATCACATGATTGATCAACTAATTAATTAATCAACTATCCGGCTAATATATTCTAAATAAAAAATAATATCTATAACGTAACATTTTATCAATGTTATCTAATAATGAGAAGAGAAAATTGCCTAAAGTAATATTTATATGATACATATTACATATTGGTAAGATATAATCATTGTTATTTGATATTCTTTTAAACCATATTGTATTATTATTCTTTCAGGTCTGTTTGATTGATTTGTTTATGGATACACGGAAAGATTGATGTTGTTACAATAGTCATGGTGAAGAAGAATATAGTGTAAATGCCTTTTATCCCAAAAGAGGATAAACTTTTGGTTATTTTAACATAATTATTCTCATCTATCGACTGTTCTGAATAAAAATACGACAGTGTGAAAATAGTGTGATGACAATGATAACGTTTAAATTAAAATAAAACAAACATGACAAAAAAAACGGGTAGCAAAATTCAAAGATTCTCTTGAAATTAGTCTGGACTCGATTCAAGACAGAGTTCATTCGAATTGGGGCATCTTTGGGTTAGGATAATGTGAAATATTTATATGTATATAGATTTCTTTACGCCGATAAAAGATATTGTGTTAACATTTTCATTATTTTGGGCTTATGTACACGTAACATGCGAAGAATAGAATTTTTCTTGCTTTGGGAATATATAAGTTTCCTCTTTCTTTATCTTTTCTTTTTTTTTATATATATATATAATATATGTATATATATAAACTGCATTCGAGGATCAGCTTTTATCGTTAAATTTAAACGTTATAACGTAATTATAGTTTTTTTTTCTTTTTATATGTAATGTTATGTAATGTATAATATAATTAGGTAATGTGTAAGTGTAATTAATTAATGATAATTAATCAGTTAGGATATTAGTGTTGTTGTTGTTGTTTTTTTCATTCTTTTTCTGATCTTTCTTTTAATTGGTAGATTATTTTGGTGGTAGACATGAATAATACGCGTTCTTTTTTTTCTTTTTTTAATTTCCTTTGGTTCTCAATACGAAGATTTTGTTTTATGGCAATGGTACAACAACCTGGACGTAAGTCACGGGGAAATATCCCGTGCGTCCGTTGACACTACCTTCGTACCAATTGTCGTCTATCTTATTGAGCAGCGTGATCGTATCGTTTTCCTGAAAATAAAAAATTAACAATAATTAAAAAAAAACAGATTTAGATAGATTGGTCGAAATCAAGGGGTTAATCACTTGTCTAATTTGGAGGACATCGATCCAAAAATTGAGTAAAATCATCTTGACTAATTCAGAATCCTCTTGAAATTTTTTCTCATCTCTCGAAGTGTTTTGTAATCCTTTGAAATCTTTGGAAATCTCTTTGAACCTATTAAGCTATTCTCAAATATTTTGTAATCCTTGTAATCTTGAGATCTGGTGTGAATAAAATCGCCGAGTGATTAACCCTTGGAGCGGCTAAAGGGAAAACCACATTACCTTGAATCCCAATTCACCAGGATTTTCTGGTTCGAAGTCATAAAGCGCCTGGCAACACGGTTGTCTGTTTATTGGCGTCCTGGCCGGCGACTTACTCGGAGATGGTAACGGCGATGCTAAAATTTATTAGCAATTTTTTTTTGTTTAACTTACAGTCTTGACGGTACGACGACGATATGTTAAATGAAAATATAGTATATTTCGATACAAGTGCGAAAAAATTTTCGTCACAAGCGCACGTAAAGCCCGATTGCACGCAAGCCTTGCGTGCGTAAAATCGAACTTTACGCACGGCGTGCGGAAAAAATCTATTTTAAATCGAGTCGAGATCGTAATCGAGACAAATATGTATCCTCTCGGTTACGATTCGTCACAGGCTCGTATAAAGGAACAAAAAAAAAATGAAATTAAACAGAATCAATAATTATTAACTGATTACGAAGCGATAAGCAGTACCTACGTGAATTCTATCATTCTATTAATGAATTGTCTTCGTAGAATAATTAATGAGTTAGTGACAAGATTCTCGATGTGTGTGATCGGATCATTTTCATCGGTGGATTCATGCGAGGGGTGGGTAACAAATATGAGCAGAATATCGAACGAGCGTATAATTTAATTCATTCGATACCCTAGATCGTGATTCTATCTTCTTCTTTTTTTTTCAAAATTCCACAGATCACAATAAAAATGAAAGACAGGCGGCCGAACGAAGGAACAAACGCGTGCGTCTTTGAATAATCAGTAGCTTCATATTCTAAAGCATGCCGATGAGGGTAAGCTGCTTGGGCTATGGGTAGGAAAGGTCAATTGCGGACTTGACTCAATTAGAGGACTTATACTCGGCTGAGATGGGAGGATAAATATAAAAATAAATTATATATAACGAGAGTGGGGAAACTGAATGGAATTAGGAGGGGTACGCACAGAGTCAGTGGTAATAGAGTGAGATAAGCAGAGAAGTATGATTTAAAATGAAGATAGATTAAATAATAATAATGTAATAACGGGTCAATATATCTAATATAATGACTTTTTCATCAGCCCCATGCAGAAAAAATTTACCATTAGCGGACTGTGGCGGTTGTCCAGCTGGAAATAATTCGAGTTGCGAACGCTTTGCGTCCCCGTGAACCGGAGATCCGGCCCGACTTGACCCTACGACGTGTCAGAAGGACAAATAAATTATTACAGATGTTCGTTAGATTTATACTCGATGAAAAGTTTCAAGATCTTGTTAAATTCAATACAACAAAAAATAAGGATCAGAATTTTTTTTATTTATTAGATTAATTACTGCGAGAGTAAAAATGTCTCTATAATGTTCGTTAACGTCGACTGCCCTGGGGTCTGGTAGTGTATAAATAGGTTTTTTTATTGAAGATCAACAGACTGGCGTCTGACGGTTTGATAAAAACTAAAAAAGAACGACGTAAAACAAAGGCAAACGTTGAGACAAGTATCGGACGGCTTGTGTACGAATAGAAAAAGTTTAGGGACATTGTACAAAAACAGATAGTAGAGTGCTGGTAGAATTTCAAGCCAGTATAATATACGTGTATATAATACAGGGTGGTCCATTTAATTCTGCAACTCCAAAGAAGACCTTGTTATTATCGATTATGCAGAAAAATGTGATATCATGGGAAATTTGTTGCATTTGAAGAGGGACAACATTTTTATCACCCGTTCGAATGAATCAAGTGAAAGAAAGTACTGAATGTGGCAGTAGAATTTAGTGTCACTGATTCATGAATTTTGGAGCTGAAGGTCTTCCGGAGGTCTTTTCGATGTCAGTTTGCTCACAGTGAGCAAGAAAATAGGTCGTCCCATTTGAAAAAACATTGCTATTATCGAAATCTCAGAAATTATGACCTTCGAGAACTCACTTTTTCCTTCCAAATGAAACAACTTTTTCATATATTACATTTTTCTGCCTAATCGATAGTAACCAAGTTATTCGAGGTGGCAGAGTTAAATGGATCGCCCTGTATGATGTAAGTAGAGTAAAGAAGACGTTGAAAATACAGATCGACGAATAGTGGAGAACGTGTCACACATATTAACTGTTTCATTCCGATCTCCGTTAGACAGTTTTAATAACGAATATTCTTCGATATATCTGAGAAACGGTTATTCTGATTAGATATTGGGAAAAGGTTGGTTATCGGTTAATGCAATCCCTTTCGATCACGAACACATAGTTGTTAGCACATCAATCAAATTACGATGAGAAAAAGAATACATTATCGAAATTGTAGAAACGGGGAGAAAAGCACAACGAGAGTTATTCCTACAAGATTGTAAAACGTTTGAATTTGCAGTGTAGTTGACAGGAAAAATGTCACTAGTACGCTGTCTGCACTGACTTTGACTTTACACGATAGTAGCGATCGACACCAGTGCTCGCAGTGGCAAAAGAATGCAATTTTTGATAGACTAAAATTGGGCAGCTCCAAACGCGTTTGACTCATTGTCAACATCCGACCATTGAAAACTGCCGCGTTTCGTCACTTGCAGCGCTGCTTGTGCTGCTGCACGAAGCTCTAGTCAATCCTTACCAACCGAGTAGCCGCGTCACTTATTTCCACTTGATATCAGTGAAAATCAGTGACGCGGCTACCTGGTTGGTAAAGATTGACTATATTGGCGGAAATTGATATATAGCGATTTCCAATCATCACCCTCATCTATGGATCGTCCTCAGAGATTCGCTTGATTTCCGGTTTGAGAAAACCGCAGAGAATTGATTTAATAAAGTTGAACGATGCCACAAACTCCCCGACAGTGGCTCTGTGGTGGTGTACCCCGTTTATACAAAGGCCGCAGCTTCAATTATCTCAATTTTCATGGCTGGCAATCTAGTGCGCACATTCTTCGCGCATCTCACTGCGCATGAGCGTGAATGGGAGGAGGGTATCCCTCGATCTTTATATAAGTGCGGCGGCTCGGTCCCGACAACTTTATATACGCGGGGTTCAGCTGTATTCTATATACGATTTCTAGGAATTTATTCGGAAGCAATAAGTTCGAAAGACTTAGAAATCTTGAAAAGTTATTCGTTTTCCTTATTCCGGTGTATTTGGGTTCCATTGATTCCTTACGACTACATTGTCGTTCCCTATATGTATCGCTTGATTGCAAAGCCCCCCGTAAACAAAAAAATTAAACTTTTCTCCACGTATATTGATTGAAATATTTCAAAATGCAATTATACCAAGTAGTAGGTGAACAGTGTTCCCACAGGACAAACAGAGGCTTAAAATTAGTCAGATTTAGTCGGATTAGAACGATTAAACGAGTGGATAGAAAGACACGAATATATCGACGTAATAAACGGGCACAAAATTACAGAATCGATATTAAACACTGTTTTTTTTTTCATTCTTTCATTCTTACCGTGTAAAGAGTAGTTCCCACCGTTCAAGTCAGAGATTCCTTCAACGTTCAAATCGGCGAGTGTCTTCGGGACGAATTCCAGCTTTGGCCTATTCGCCGCTTCATCTTTCCTGAATAATTTTTGTTTTTTTAATTGGTAAATCATACGCTGATAAAATCGTAAGTCACATTAATATCGCCGATGAAATGACTACGTACTTTTCGAACAACGTTTCCGTCAGCACCTTCAGTACTTCGGTACACTGCTGATGGTACTCTAGCAGAGCTTCGCTGAAAGTTGCCAACTGCGCGACTTGTTCGACCTGAGTAACGGGATCTCGGTAAATTAGACGATTCTTAAATCACTGACGATTTATTAAGGGGAGACTTCCAGTGAATTTGTGAAAATCGCTATTAGAGGTCGTATAAAAAAATCCTTCCAGCAGTTTTTCAGTAACGGTAGTATAAGGCTGTAAATAAAAATTTCAGCCTCCTGCGATGAAAGTGTAAGCACAAGGAACCTTGCGAAGAAGATTTAGCCCACCGCTGGCACGAATTCCTTATGCGCTTACACTTTCATCGCAGGAGGCTGATAATTTTTTTCACAGCCCATACTACCATTGCTGAAAAACTGCTGGAAGGATTTTTTGTACACCTCTTTTTAATGTTGTAAGGATTAAAAAAACAGTTTTTGGCAAACATTTCACCGAAGTCTCCCCGAGTACTTGACTTACGTCATTTTCTAGTAGATTGAACATCCCCATCTGGGCGAGATGCAGACTCTCGGCGAATTTCTCCTCCGCCTGACGTATCTCATCGTCTGAAACGTGAGAACCTGTACGCAAAGGTTGCGCCATGGAAGTGTTAAGTGTTGTTCTACAAGATTGCCTACTAACTAATGAAACTATAATCCTATATTCTATCAATCAATCAATCAATCTATATCGTGATCAAGGTTTTATAGTCTCTATACAGCATCTACACAATTATTCATTCAAGTTTTGTTGGTGTGACGTATTATAAGTACACGGTGAGTTAAAACAGCGTGAGCGAATGATGATCAGGTTGATGAGAGTAATGTTGAGAAAAGAAGAGACAGCGTCAAAGCATCCGCAAATTTCTTTGTGTTTAAAAAATAATCATTTCAAGATACATCGATGAGAGAGAAAGATAGTTGCGGTTATTTCGATAGCTCTTCTTTAAAATGCAAGCATGTAGAATCTTGGACCGTTTCTAATTAGTAGAGTAACATCAAGGAGATAAATAATAGGCGGTACGACCGTTGTTCTCCGAGTCCACTCCAATTAAACAATATATTCAGGATCTCTGAGGTGTAGGCAGCGGTTTCAACGTCGTTCACAAAAAATCAACGAAATCAGGTTGTTATTCTCGATTTCGGAATTCAAGCTACATAAGTTCGAATCAGCTTTACTCGAAAATGATGAAGAATGGATTATTATAAATGTACGTACTTCTCCAACTATGTGAATGGGAATGCCTTGACATAGGTAAGCTCCTTTCGCGGAAAAAGCCTCTACAGGCAATCAATAATATCGAGCGAAGCGACGAGGTAGCTTTAGCCAACTTTGACCACGGAGAAAGGGGGAATACAGCTCAACTTTTAAATTGACTCCGTATTCCGACAAAAAATATATTAATCAAAATATGATCAAACGAATATCTTCAGGATTCAAAAAGTTCGGTAAATGGGCTTCTATAGACACTAACCATCAATCCCTTCATAATTTTGAGAAAAATACGTTCTCCAAACTTTTTACATTATTGAAAGTGCAGAGTGGGCAAAAAAATCAAGTTCGCACCCCTTCCGACGGGTGACATGAAAATTGCATAAATTCACAGTGACGGACTGGCGGTTTTGATCGATCAACTTCTTTTTAATGCATATGAATATGGAGTCATAAAGTCCGTCAGAGGGCTTCTTTCGTGCGGCAAGAAATCGTTGATTTTTTTCTCTCATGCCCAACGCAGGCGAAATGTCGATCGATCCTGGGGGTTAAACAACACCCTGTTATACCGTGTCAGGACGTTACGCAGGCTATTCCGCGGGTCCGATATTACGGTTTATACAAGAGGACAGGTGCAGCTTTCAATTTTGGGGTGAATTATTACTGGTCGTATTTAATCAAATTACATACTCACACGGTTATGGGTCGTGGATCAAAATTACCTCTGTAATGGGAAAATATCGACACGGTTGTACTATTTTTTGTTTTGTTTTTTACTGGGGGAGGGAGGGGGAAAAGAAGAGGAGAAAAAACTGCGCGAAAACTATGGTCGGTTTAATATGAAAATCTGTGTCAGCGATAGGATCCCTTGGTTATTGCAGCGATAAGTTTAACCGGAAATCCGACCCAATGACCGTGTTTTGTAAATATTAAAACGTACCGACAGAAGTTGATCCTGGGCTCGATCGAGCCGGACTTCCAAAATGAGGACTAGCAGATCTTTTTCCAGCAGCTAATGTTAGATATTCAAGATATTCCAGAGTAGTACACGTTTAATAGTTAATCATGATATGATAACAAAATTAATTGATAAGTTTTTTTGGTTTTCTTAATATTGACCAGATTGTCATCAGAAGATTCAATAAATCAGGCAAACGAATGTGGAAAATGTCTAGTTTAATAACCAACATGCGATTTTGATGAATCGATAGATCACTGCGTTATCACACCACATGCAATGACGACGACGATGATGATGACTGTGTTTAAAATGCGAAAAAGTGATCAGCTCTAGACGTACAAATTCATCATGCACGTGCAAAAGCGTTTGATGAGGTTCAAGTCTTCGAAATAATTGTGACAACATGTGTTTTTTAACAGAATTTCACTCCTCATGAACGTAACGAAGTTCAACCTAATGAAACCATGGGACCATGAGAATAAACGATTTTCTCTCCGATATCCTCGAGTCACAGACAAGGTTAACCAGATCAAACGTGACGATAATGGATATTGATGTAATAACGTTAAGTCAGCGTTGATCGTCACCTCTGGGAATATCAGTTTCGTTCTCAGTCAGATTTCTTTCTTGCGACGATACGAAGGTCAATGGAAAATCGAAATACCCAAATTCCCTTTTTTCAAAGAATTTTTTGACCTCATTTACCTCAGCAGCACAATTTTTGAACGCGAATCAACGGTGCCAAATGTGTGGTTTTATATTAGAAAAAAAATGAAAAAATAAAATTATTCGTCGATACGCTCACGCTGATCGGTTATGAGAAATGGTCAATACATTAATGCGAGAGAACAGAAGCGATAATATTCGGTACCTTATAGTTTATCGACGATTCTTGTCGTTTATGGCGTTAAAAAATTATGCAAGTAGATTAATTTGTATCGAATCTGATTTTTACCTTTCGCTTGTCGCCTCCGTTTGCAGTCAAAGTCCAGTCTTCGCCCTTGTAGTTTCTTCCGATGATGCTGCAATACAGGATAAAGATGTTTTTTACACAAAATGAAAAATTTACCCCACTAGCTCGACTCGAAGCAAAACTTTTTTAATATATCTCATGGATCTTTTCGCCCACCATCACTTCCTTCAGATCCTTCGTCTGCAGATGGTGCAGTGGTTCCAGGAAGTTTTGCTTAATGTTGTCGTCCAGAGAATACTTAACGTCCGCCATCTGCTTCATGGCGTCTCCCATCTCGATTAATGCCAGACCTAAATTGTCCCAAGATTAGAATCATCGCAGCTTTATAAATCTAGGAGATACCGTCGATTCAACTCCGTACCGAAAATACTGTCTTCTCCCATTTTCTTTCCGTACATTTGCATGCATTCACCGAGCACGCCTTCGGGCTGGGGATAAGTCGATGCTTTCGCTTGTCCGCTTAGTTTGCTGATGCCCTTTACGGCTGCCATCTTCGCCCTCGCGGTTGGATTCGGTTGGAGAAATTCTTTCGTCTTCATTTGAAGTTCTTCCACCAATTCGCAGGTCACGTCCGTTTTCTAACGACGTCAATATCAAATTTCATTACCGAACCCCTCATTAGACTTTGATCGGAGTAAAAATTGTTAAAAGTAAAAAATTCAGTGGAAATAGTTCGAGATCAGGATCCATGAGTTTGCAGTTTTCGCCACGTGTGGCGCTACGTGTCTCGACGCACAGAGTCAACGATAACTCGTATCTCAGACGTCTGACATTGAATACGCCCGACTTCATTTATCTTTCAGCTTAGGATTTCATCGATCGAAGGAATCGAGACTTGAATTTAATCGACTGAAAAGTTTATAGCTAGATTATCCACCGTAACACGTTAGGTTCTGTGCCTACGATGGTCGTAAAAAGTGGTTTTAACTATCGGTAGTGATTTCATTTATTGCAAACAAATCCCGGTGGGCGGTGGTAGCGTAATACTTTTATAGTAGATATGGGGTAGTCCAAATGAAATTGAACAGAGTTTGACTTTTTTTCCGTATTCTACTACACAAAAGGTGCACTTGGCAATTTTGTTTAGATTTTATAGACTCACCGTTCGGTTGCACCTATTTTTTCAAGTTTTTCCATTATTCTGATGTAACTCTGAAGTCTTACATTTTATCGCAAAGTCATAAAGGAAAAAAGTTTCGTTCCCTCTCGATACTCACATAATAAAATGATATCACATAAAACGAGTCGTAGCTCCCGAACGAAGGCCGTGCCCGAAATATGTCTTATACAAAAGTCGTGTATTTTTGGCCAAAGAAAATTTACAGAAAATTGCAAAATGTTCGAGAATGGGGTTTTCCGAGATAACTCAACTTTTGTGCGTTATTCGTCGAAATCGACGATTTAGGATGCTCCGAAAAATCTTGAAAAAATATTTTTCTGAGGATCGAAAGGAAACGAAACTTTTTTCCCTTCATGACTTTGCGATAAAATGTAAGACTTCAGAGTTACATCAGAATAACAGAAAAACTTGAAAAAATAGCTGCAACCGAACGTTAAGTCTAAAAAATCTTTAAAAAATCGGCAAGTGCACCTTTTGTGTAGTAGAATACGGAAAAAAATCGACGACCAATTCGGTGAGGGTCGGGTTCAAACACTGTTCACTTTCATTTGGACTACCCCATATACGTATATTTTTTGTTTCGTTTAAATATCACAAAGAAAACTTCTTATCACTGTTGAAAATTATCACATTATTTTACTAAATTGAAAACATATTTGCTGTAAAATTCGTAGGCTTGGAAAATCACAGATCCGAATTGTTCTTTGATTTTAGAATCAGATTCCTAATTGTAGTGAACTTTTATCCTCGAAGCAAAAAAATTTTATTGGAATTATATGATGAATTTATTGCAAGATTGTAATTTGATCAACTTCCAAAGCATCCAATGGCGTCTACTGAAATCAGGATCGAAAATTCTCCGAGTTCTGATATGAAGTTTTTGATCTTAAGAGCAGCTGAATTTTTTTTCTAACTTCGATGCATGCAAGTATGAAGTATGAGATATTGAAATTGTTATTATTTATACTCGAATACCAACCCTCTCCATGTCGACGAAGTCGACGTCAAGTTTCGTCCCCTCGGCGCCACCCATTTTTTCCGTCATGTACTAAAAAGAAGGAAACAGAACGATTGATGAAAATGTAGTTAATCTAAACAGCGTAAAATTAGCATATAACTTGTTCGTTTGAGCCTCTCTAATCCTGTTCACGAAAGTACCCCGCGGTACTACACGGAACGGTGTAGCTTTTAGCCCAAATTAGGGTACAAGACGTCATCCCCTGAACTGCCAGGACCAGAGTGTTTTCGACTTAGAGTCTCCGAAGTCTCTTCGAATAAAGTTATGTACATACTCCTGCGTGGGTTTAGAATGAATAATATCTCCAGCAGATATTGACCTGACATTCGCCCACGCGTTCGTCGCAGGGTTCAACGAGACCGACGTTATAGCAACGCGCAACGGTGAGATAGGAAGACTTAAAAGAGACGTTACGCTATACGATTGATCTCTACGTCTCAAATCCAATTTCATGCTGCGGAAGAAGCTTCTTCGAGACAGTGCAGCCTACGTACCGCATAATTTCTATTCTTATAAACCGGGACGAACCCCTTCACCCCGTTATTCGAAATACTGCATCGTCTGCGATGCCATTTTTCACCAATATTCAAAATTTGAGCCTCTCTACTAAAAAAAATGTCGTATTCTCATTTGATTAAGGCACCCTTTTCCAAAAATTCAAAATACGTCCGTATCAAACTCCGCAATTTTTGGCAGTACAGCAAATTTTTTCTTCTTCTATTTCCTCAATTACACATCAAAAGATCCACGTGATTAATTAACTAAACAGAAAAAATGTAAAACATACTCCAGTCAAATCTGAAATAATTTTTCAGTGTTTCAATCAGTCTCTTTAAAAAATGTAACACATCTAAAGTTTGAAAAAAAAATTCAAAACTGCCAAAAATCATTTCTCACATTCAAAAATGGTTTTCTATACGATTTTGAGAACACATTTTTTTCTGTCTACACGAAATAAATTTCACGGGTGAACCGAATTTAGATTATCTGGTCTTGAACCCTTCAGAAAAGATGCCTTTTCAGAACGAACAGAGACATTTTTGATCCGATCAAAATTCGATCAGAAATTAATCATTTTCTGAAATGAAATAGCGTTTTTTTCTCTTTCATCTATACGTTACTCTTCGTGATAACTCGAGTAAAAATAAGTTCATCAAAAAATTCTCTGTTCATTTTGAAGAGGCATCTTTTCTGAACAGTCTGAGACCACAGAATATGAAATTGAATGATCAGAGTCTATTTCTATTTCGTGCATACTAGCAAAATAAAATTTGTTCCTAAAATTGTGCAAAACCCATTTTAAAGTATATTTTCCACTTTTTTAACTCTAAAATTTGATCTTTCCCATATTTTTTTTTCTAGTGTAGATGACTTTGGTTGATATACAAATGAGTTTGTGGCATCATCAATTAATTGTCTCATCAAGCTACACTGGTCCCCTCATAATATAAACAGAATAAAGGAAATGAGTAAAATTGCTGGAAGGGAAAAAAAAAACTCGCAATATGCGTTTTGCAATAAACCGAGACACGTGTTATGTACAGTACTGCAATATGGCATAAACTCAATTCCTCTGAATGAGACCGAGTGGGAGAAACGAGCTACGAGAATTTAGAAGGCGTAGGAGGATGAAAAGGGCGAGGAGGATTCTCCCGAGTATAGCGTTTATGGAGAGTCGACCGAGAGCGCCGCGGATCAATATCTGTTTCACTTGCGGATCTTAATGTACAACGGTTCAGATTCAACGAGGTTCTGAAATTTTGCCAAAAAAAAAAAAAAGGTCAATATAGATTCTTCACCTCGTTCATATATACGTTACATCCGCATATCCGCGAATGCCAACAGTCCCCTACGTAACCGCAACGCGGAAATTATACATCACAATATTTGCCCGCATCACGTTATCGCGCTACTCGACTTCAGAACGTGGGACCAAAAATTTGTTATCCTTGAACTTTTGTCACAGGTTTTTTTTTTTTAACAAAAACAAAAAAAAATTGAGCTAATTAATTATCGGTATTAAAAGTTTCTATGTCACAAATTTTCTCTTTTTATATCCTCTTAATGTCCATCGTCATAAAGAAGAAAAAATGCAGATCATTACGCACACGAGGCTGATAATTTTAATGTATGATATAATATAACAGACGGGCGTTTGACGTATTGCGTTGTGTTGAACGCAATTAGGCTAATGGTAACGCTAATCAACGACGATTCGGAATTACATATATATATATATATATGGGTAATGAGAATTCGCGCTAAAGACAAGTGGGAGTAAAAGGGATACTTAATTATACAGTACGGATATGACGAATTAAACAGTGAGTAGGTATGTTGGATATATGGTAGAATTAAAATATCCAACGAGGTGAAACATACATTCGCGTATTTAATTCCTTCTCTGCCTGCCGACGGGGTTATGCGATAATATGTCAACCACGCGTCGGAGTACATTCCTCCCTCAAATTTATAGCCGGGTCAAAGTATTTGTTTATTGCCCAGTAGAATTCCGTCATCATTCGCACAGAGAAAAATTGAATAGATTTAATGAACGGAATGGACTCGAAAATCAACGAATTCGATGAAAAATCTCGTTACCTACGTTGAGTGTACAGAATTCTTATTGATAACAAGAAACAGTACATTTTGAACTTTCCAACTATCGAAATGAACACATAATACAAGGTTTTTTTTTGTTTGCCTCGATTACGAAAATTGATCAGATAACCGTTAAAAGTGGCCACTAATTTTTTAAAATCAACTTTTCTAACACTTCAAGGTTTTTCAGAAAATTCATCATGGAAGTTATACGCTCTGGTCTTGATTACTAAGAATATTCTATTTGATTCGAGAAAATTAATTAATTAATCAAGCTAATGCATTATGGAATCAAATGAAGTTTTATTGATTCAAATGTATTCACTCGATTCGTTATGGTAACAGAATTTTTTTTTTTTTTTTTTGTATTTTAATCTTATGTAATTTGTTTACTTTTCTAAGAAAAAAACAATCTACTTTATCCCATCGATTGATATTTCTTCTGGCCCCAGATTTTTCCTGATACTTTTCAAATTCCCTGACATTTTCAGTATTTTTTTTCCTCTCTCTCTCTCTCTCTCTTCACAGATTGTCAGCATATTATAGCCAACCATGTGATAAACTACGTGACAAATTTTGTTTTCTGTCACGGAAAGGGAATTTCAAAATTCTGCAAGATCGTCAGAAAAGCGTTAACTTTATCTGTAGAAAGTAAAAAAAGAAAAGAAAAAAAAACTCCACTCGACACGTTACCGTTGTCCCCTCACGCATTTTTTTTCTCCACGGTTTACAGAGGGGAATAATGAGGAGAAAGAGAGAAAGAGAAAGAGAAAAAGAAGATCGATGTAGCTGCGAGGCTGTGAAGATAATCTCTAAAAATCGTTGGGTATTTCCTCGTATCTATCAGCGAGGTACCTGCACTCGTTATATCCAGATAGTTTTCCCGCATCTGCGCCCCTAAGAGCGATTCGTGACGGGTCCTGGTCCCGCTCTCGCTCTCGAGGCCGTGACCTATATACACAACCGCGAATGACCCAGATCGAGGGAAGGTCACTCAGCTCCGGAGTAAATTTGACCCAGATTCACGTGCTAATTCACCATTCAATTTTAACACCGTCTATTATGGCTCTGGCTCTGTTCGAGGATTAGAACGACAATAAACCATCCAATGAGAAGTCGGAATTTCAAAATAAACGAATATTTCCAAAGAGATTAATGATCTGCAGAATCAACGGCAATTTTATTCGTACGCTTCGACTGTTCTCTATCGCCATAATTCGCGAGCGCACGCGATTATCTGGCGTCATTATACACAAATCATTTATAGATTATACATACAGGGTGAATATTCCCAATGGCAATGAATGAACGGTCCGAAGTTGGCTGGAATCGAGATACGAGCTTTCAGATAATTCTGAATCAATCCGGCCGTCTGAAAGCCTCGCTGAAAGCTCATAGCCAACTTCAGGCTGTTAATTCGTTAGGAATTCACCCTTCACTGTTAGAAAGATTTGGAAAATTTAACATTTTTAGTGTAAGTAAGTTTTAGCACCATGATTTTTTCTGGCCTTGTTTTTGCACTAAAACATTTTCCCGAATTTTCTTCAGATTTTTCGGATCAACTATTAACTGCGTTTTAATTTTTTTTTTGCTCCAAAACGGACGTTTTTTTTTTAAATTTGAAAAAATTCACAAAAATTATATGACTGACGTAGAACAAACAGGCTTCGGCTTGTGAAATTGTGGAAAAAAATTGTTCTCATATTTTGTTTCCACCTCATAGAAACTTTTTAGCAGATTTTATGCTTGGTAAAAAGTGAATATTAATATTTCTGGTAACAGACCAGTTGAATTCTATTTTTGTTCGATTCGTGAAGTTCGAAAATAGTATTGGAACATCTGTGGAAGGATGAAACTCGTGGGTTTTCTCGTAATAAAAAAACTTTCGATCAAGTAAACCAAATATTACAAAAACTCTCTCCACTTTACGTCAGTCGTACAAATTTTGTGAATTTATTCAGATTTTTGTCGAAGGTCCTTTTTTCGAATAAAGCAACAAAATTATAACTCAAAAAAGGGTTGATTCGAAAAATCTGAAAAAAATCACCGTGCAAAAAATTGACGTGATCAGCTCCCACATAATAATTGAAACCGCAGTTAGAGAAAATATAGAAAGACAGAGTCTAATTCTTTTTTCAGTGTTAAGTTTCTGAGATAAGAGTAATAAGTTCAAAAGTACAGTTTTCAACTCTTCGAGTGTCTCACTTTCTGTCTTTTTTTTTCCGGCTGATGATATATCGTCCTACTTCCGGTTACTTCTGAGTACGAAAAAAATTTCCAATAGTTATTCTCGAGCTCGTAATAAAAATTCGCTGCCAAGAAGATCCCGGAAGATTTTTTTGCGCGTAGAATCGAATGTTAAGGGGATACAACAGCGGGTCAACAGTCACATTCGTCGATTTTGAAGCTTTGCATAAATCTCATATCGTCAAGACGATGAAATATCGTTTATTGTTATCTCCGATCAAGATTTTACTGTGGGAGTCGATACAGGCGGATAAAATTGGCTCAGGGTGAGCCTGTACCTCGGGATTTCGCAAGAGCTTATCGTTAACTCTTCCGGAGAGTCTCTATCTTTTGGAAGTGTATAATATCGTCACATATCGAGACTTTGTTAAAGTTCAATATCAGAAAATAAAGGCGACGTGATCATACATTCTACTCTGGCGCCGTGTAATCAGAAGTTCGGGCAGTGACTCGCTATACTATACGTATCTGGTATGATTAAACGGCAAGATACACTAGTATATCGTCGTACATATAAAAGCCAGAGATGCGAGGGAAATTCGTATAATTGCCAACTTCCCGTGGGGTATTAAGATCAAAAGTTTTATGAATAATTCAATTCTGTCTTGTCTTTTCATGCGGAATATATTTCACTGCTAATAAGAACAAACACTGATAAGGGCTCACTAATTAATTTCACTAAATCGCGGTACAAGAATTTAAACAACGTAGAAATTTTCATCTCACAGGATTATAATTCGCAAATTTAGTCTGCAGATCAATTTTTTAAAGAATTCTAATTTTCGTCATGTATTAATATTATCTCGAGGCGTGATGCGCAACACACGCGGTTCATTATTTGGGTGGGATAACTTTGAGGCAGGTCTTTTGACGTTGATGGCTCAAGAAGCTTCAAAATTAACCTTTATCTAGATGTAATACACCTGTTCTTATATGCTGTACCGACACACGACCACATGAATATTTCAGCTTTGTTTCTCTACCAATTTATACCGGCACTCCGATAATTTGTTATTCAAATTCGCTGATTTTTCAATGAAAAGAAATACGTGAAATTCGTTACAAAGGTCAATTAGGAATTTGAATTGACAAATAATTAGATTATATTCTTTCTTATATGAAATTCGTTAAAAATTATAATTCAACAATTAATTGGAGATTTTTGTTTTCAAAGTAACTTTTTTTTTTGTTCATCTTGACTGTTTGAAAAAACGTGAAAACAATTTGCGAAATAAATTGAAGAATTTTAGCCTACTTTCATCTTTTTTTCGCACTAATGGGGTCAGCTACAAAATTTATAGGAAATATAATTCAAGCGTTTTTATTACACACAGAGAATCCACCCAAAAAAATAAGAACTGGACAATTTTAAAATGTGAATAGAATCTAATCTCGTCGAATCATTTCTAAAAACTCGTTTTCGCTGAGAAGTAGAAGAATGAAACCCTAATTTTTTTTCCAAAAAACAAAAAAAAATCTCGATTCACCACTGAGAAACGGTTTTTTTTTCCTACTTAAAATTGAGTGACAAACTTTGAATCGTGAACTAGAGTAGACGTGGAAAAATGAGATAGTCAGTGATAAGTGTAATCTCTTAAAACCTTGGTTTACGCGATTTTTTTGGCTTTTCAAAAACGATCTTGCGGAGCTTCGTTCTTTTTCTTTTGGTAAACAAAAGAAAAGGAAAAGTTTTTCAAAATCGGTCAACGAGTTCAGATTTTATTGACGATTTAAAATAATCCGAATTTTTGGGACAATGTAGACGAAAAATTTTTCAACACGGATGATGTAATGTCAGTAAAAATTTTCAGTATCTACATACCCACGCTAGAGCTCCATGTTTTTGATAAAATAAAAGGAAAAAAAACCCTAATTTAAGCTACAATAATGTAGAAATTTAAAAACTCCCCGAAAAAAAAAGAAACAATTAGGTAAATCCGTTCGTAACTTATAGGTCAAACTGTTACATCGAAGATAATAAATAGGCCACGACTATTTAAAATCGATATCAAAATGAATTGATCTCTATTTATAGATAACAATACATAGAAGATATTTGAATCGTTCGGATTATCTCGATTGAGGAAACTCAACGAACGAAACGAACAACGGACCCAATGTTGCAGAAATTTTAATTCCGTTTCGTCAGCTTCAACATGAAGTATTTTATTTCTCATTTCATACATTTCTGACGGTATCAAATATCCGTCGCCTTTCATCTCCTCGCGGTCTTTAATCCTCAAAACTCACCTGATTCGCCTTGTTGATTTGTTTCTTGAGCCCAGCGAACGCCATGATTGTGCCGTGGCTTTGCCAAGTCCTCTGTAAGCTGTTCCTCTCTCAACCCTTAAACAAAACAAAAAAAGTCATGTTTCCCTTAATTATCAACCAATTAGTGCAGAAAACTGTTGAAAAAAATGAGAATCAAAGAGAAAAAAGAGGCGTGAACGATTCACACGATCGTCAATGACCATTTCATCATCGTCTCACAATCAGAATCATTACGAAGACGGGAATTTTCTTCGACCGTAGGCACCGCGCCTCCGCGCTACTCGAGCAATGTCATGAGTTTAAATCTTTATTATTAGACGTAAATAGCGTATTCTCCGACGTCGAGGTCCCCGAGTGAACGATGATCTGACATCATCATGTCAGACCCCCATCTGCCGCTGAGCGGGCGATAAAAAGAACAGAACAGAAAAGGAAACGAGTGACACTGCATACAGCGGTTGGCACAGTGTGCGAGGTGACTAACGAGGGAAGACGCGTTACGTCACTGCTAAGGACGCCAAGTGGCTGCGGGCGCGCTCAAAAAATAAGCGTAAAATCCCACCAAATACATCCGAAGCTTGAAGTCCAAGTTTAGTTTACGTGAATCAAAAAATACAGCGAATGAAAAATGCTGAGTTACCTCGAGACTGGGATTGAACGCGAAATCCCTCGATGTAGTAACGCGTTCTCTAGCCACTATAACGCAAAAACACCGTGATTTGGTCGGTGATTGCGGTTCCCTCTTCGGAAGGTAGAAGAAACGTACTTGGCCGCGTGGATAACACTGCGAAGGTCTTTTCGCCTCTGCGCGTTCCGTAAGGGTAGTTTTAACGCGATCGATACCCGTGACTCCCTCTCGCCAACCCCCATGCGCCGGAACCGAAACCAACACAGACTGGTTCACTGCGAAACGCGCGTACGAGGCGGCGAGGCGACGAGGTGGGCAACCCCCGATGGATGAACGAGTGACGAGTCAAAGAAGCACGCAAGCAATACGCAACGAAGGAAGGCTCCGTACGCGGGGATGTACGTTCGACGATTGTTATTCACGGCTCCTTTATTATCGTACGCCGGAGCCGACGGAGACGATAACGCGAGACAAGACTACGCCCCCAGATGACTGTGCTTCCGTTTTTTAAATAAGATCCCAATAAACACACCCCCGCAACTTTTTAGATTTTTTTTTTTGTTGGACCTAAACTGTTGAGAGAATGACCGAAAAGAATTTTTTGGCATATCGACGATTTACTCTGTATTTTTGTTATGTACTTGAAAGGGAGAAAGTCAACAGCAAGAAGAATTTTTTAGCTTATCGATCATTTAGTCTTCTTGTTACTTTATACAAACACTGGATATTTGATCAACCCGGTAGAATTTTGTTTTCTTAATGAATTCTTCTGTTCGTTGAAAATGAAAACATCATTTATGATTGAAAATTGATTTATGAACCGTATATTTATTTATTAAAGAATACAGATACAAATAATATATATTCACATGTTTCTTTTCAATGTATTCATAACAGCCTTCGAATTCAATAAAATGAATAAATGAATGATGAGGTATGTAATAACGATTTCAGGAGGAAAATAAACCATTTTTGTACAATTTTTTTACAATTTCCTTTCCCAGTTTTCCTCACTTTTGTTTGAAGAAAAGAATGAAGAGAAAAGGACCGAATATAGATATTCGTTCTTCACACTGACGTTAACGATTAATCATTCATTAAATCGATGCACGGATCTAGTTTGATTAAACTTATCTTTGCGTTTCGATCCGCCTACGACGTACAGACGAAATACAATAGAGAGAGAGAGAGAGAGAAGAAATACCGAATAGGAATTTAACGATTCACCAATCAGAGGCTTTGTGTCTAGCGAGAATTAGATACGCGGTTAGCACGTTGTGTGTCATCGGATAACGTCTGTTTGTTTTACACAATAACCGTAGTAAAACCGACACGCTTACGGTGGACGGTTGACTGTCGTCTGACTAAGTATGGAGAATCATTAATCACACGATAAATCCGGTTCGGAATTAGATTCGCGAGATTTTCTGTCCCGAGTCGGCGGTTGTTTTAGGGTTCGAAGCGCTTTTATGGGGTTATGTAGATCGAGGGATAATCGTCAGCGTGGTTTCATCAGCCCCCGTGGATCCGATTCTCCGGATATTTTATCTTTTTTTCATACAACTTACCTAGTTATTTATTTGTTAAAACAAGACTCTTCACTATTGTTACTTTTCTAACCCCCCGCACAGATTTGACACACAAGAAACAGCTGTTATGTAGTACATCGAGTAGCCGCTAGGAACACCGGCTTCGTGATGTCGTGATTAACGAGTCTAACGACAGATGGGGGGATCTCGGTGATCGACGGTCACGTGATTCGACGCGGGAAAAAAGAATCGGTTCAAAAACGAGAGATTCTTTCATTATAGATTGATGACGAATGGATCATGAAAATAATGGAAATCAATTCAGGCGTTTATAAATAATAGACATGATTTTGGACTAGTTAAAATTTGAAAATTCTACATTGATTCTAATTTACGAAGTTTTGGCTCAAATTAGTAGATTTTTTTTCATAATCGTGACATGAAAAATGTGTCGACGGAAAATTTAAAGCCTGAATTTTTGACTTTCGGCAATAATGATAATAATAAGATATGCTTGTACTTTATATTTTCTTTCAATTTATTCTTTTTATTTACAATTAATCGTAGCTACCATTGTTACATAGTGTTATGTATTGAAACTTGTACTCGAATCACTTTGTATTCAAAGAAATAAAATATATTTACGTTAACTTTAGTATCGTGAGAATTATTGATTCCTTAAAATCCTCCGAATCAATATTTCAGAATGTCTATTCTAAAAGTCAACTAATTCAGAGATCAAATGATAAGCAATCAATATTTAACTAATCGAGGATCTCTTGATTAATTTCAGACGAAAATAACTCGTGTTACTTTTGTAAATTCCAAAAATCGGTTCTCAAGTTCTTCAATCCATGTAAAATTAATTGCGACACCATGAAATACAATTAATTGCAAACGTTGTGGTTGTTTTTTTCGCATCAGTTTGCACTTTAATTTCAAAATATGTTATTTAATTAGACTTTTTAACGTCTTTCAGACGAGACATGAAAGATCTGAAAAGTGCTGTAATAAATCTATACAAAATCTGAGATACGCACACTGAGTTGACGATATTACTCAAACTGTACTAAAATATATACCCAAATCAGTTGAAAATTTTTTAAGATGAGAACATTTCTATATCGAAGAATTATACCAAAACATAACTGAGAAAATTCTACGAAATAAAGATTGAAAAAAAAATGGCAAGAATTTCTTATCTCTATCTGTACAACATCGTCATGTCTATCAAAAAATTATTCTTTTTTTTTAAATGCTTTGAAAGTTGATGAATTATGTAATTCGAAATATTCTGTGCATGCAATATCCAAGATTACCCAAAATATCGGCCACTATTTGGTCCAAAAGCATGTCAGACCTCAAAAGAATGACCAACATACATAATATCGACAATTTTTCCCTCGTAAACTCTACCAGATAAAAAACTTGACTCTTCAATATACAGATCCCTTTCTAAATATCGCTATTTAACACGGGATTAATCTTTCATCAGTCTCAGCTGATCGTCGACCTATTTCTAAGAGCTTCGCACAACGCCGCGGGTTCCGGCTGCCTAGAAGTAGCGTAAACTTCCAATCCGGCATCTACAATAGCCTGTTGAGTGACCGGTCCAATAGCGACGAATTTCATCTCCTCTAACAACGGACTCCATTTACTCTGTCTGATCAGGTGTACGACGTGTTTCACAGCGGAAGGACTGAAAAGGACGATGTACTCCGGCGGACATTTACCCAGAATCTCATTCAAATCAAACTCCAAAGTTTTACTAGGCAGAGTCTGATACACGGCTAATTTCCGCAACGAAATCCCCGCCGATTCAAGAGTAGAAACGATCGTATCCCGCGCTATGACGCTGCATGGATACAAAAGTGGCTTTTCAATGTCGAAATTTCTCGTCGAACCGGCTTCTCTGACTATTAACTCCGCCAGTTCTTTCGCACTGCCCGTCTCAGAGCCACAAGAGTTTCGCAGATTGAGGACATCCCTCGCCACTCGGTCCGTCGTCGATCCTACGCAGTAGGTGCGGAATCGACTCCATATTTCTTGAAATATGGGCTCCGTCTTTGCTCCGTTACTCCCGAGGGCGAGCCCTACGGCTTCTGCGCTACGAGGACTGGTCAGAATCATACCTGCAGTTGAGAAAAACGTTCGGATCAATATATCGGAGATTGATTTAGAATTTTTTTTACCCGAATGTGAATCTGGGGCGAGTAGGAGAGACCGAAGCTCGTCCAGGTTGATGAATTTGAATTGTAGAACGGATAACTGAGCGCAGGTGAATCCTGAGGCTTGGAGAGCGGTCAAATAGCTATTTTCACCATCCTCTGAATCCCCTTGCGCTTTTGCTTTGCAGAGTAGAACTTTTCTTGGTATCACAGACATTTTTGTTCTTCCCTGTAGCTCATTTCTCGGAGAATCTGAAAATTAAGAATTTTTTAGAACCAGTTTTTTCTTTTTTTGTTGTTATTATCGTCGTTTGTAACGTTTCTGAGCCGGAGTATAACCTCAAAATCTAAACATAACCTAGAATTATAGAAATTACTCATCTGAATTAGACGCGGCGTTATGGGTTTGAGAAAAAGAAGGTAAAAACATTGTTCATAGTATAGAAAAATATCTGATCATTGAATCCCAGTGTTTTTTAGATTTATTTAAACATACCGCCTCAACTTATGATCCGTCGAAGCGAACAGCTGATTGCACTGACAGAATCTGGGAATTACGTCAATAGACAATATTTACAGTATGATGATACATCAGCCAACAGGCATGTTTGTGGTTTATTTCCATGAGGAATTATTCACTGTACATAATTATTGACACAGTTCATCGATGATAATAACATCGTAAAGATTGTCAAATGACTCATTTTCGGGAATTAATATCAAATCAATCAAGTTAATAGAATGTAAATTGAATGAATAGAATAATATATTCGTAGCTGTAACAATAGAATAAAAAGCATTCAGCTATATTTATGGAATGATAAAAACAAAGGTCTGGATTCGTTGTAAATTTTGTATTGCTGTGTTTTTTATTTCATTCGTCATCTTACTCATCTATTTACTAGGGAGATAATTTAAATTTATGCTATATCGTCACAGACATATTCAGAGAGTCATGCGGCCGGTTGCGACCGGCTATATTCTCTGATTGACGATGTCTTAAAATATCTCAGCCCACAGAACTAAATCCCCAAAAAATAGATTCGTACGAGGGGTGAACCACTCCGAAAAATGGCGTACACCAGACTTCAAGACTTCAAAGACTTCACGGGACTTCGTGGGACTTAAAGGACTTCACGGGACTTCAAGGGACTTCAAGGGACTTCATGGAACTTCAAGGGACTTCAAGGACTTCAAGAGACTTCAAGGACTTTATGGGACTTCAAGGGACTTAGAGGACTTCAAGGGACTTCAAGACTTCAAGGGACTTCACGGGACTTCAAGGACTTCATGGGACTTCAA
>JAFFZH010014421.1:0-40780 GCA_018420115.1 Euura saliciscinereae
GAATGTGACCTCAAAATGATGTACCGGGTATGCCACTGTTTGCTGGGATCCTAGTGCGGGGGATACTCGGCGGTAAAGTAATGACGCAAATATCAACCGGATCATGCCTCTCGCCAACCGACCCATATGGAAATCTGGAACATACTCTTCGTTGCGTTGCGAATTCATTAGGTTCTCCAACAACCAGTTCCCTCACTCACCAACGTACCCAAAGATCGCCATTAATTGCTTGGGAAAAATCGGTGCGATTATTATCATAAAAATCGGAAGCACGTTTGCAAGTATCTTCAGAAACGGATCTGTATGCGAACGCAGTTTTTTGTATGCAGGATTCCGTAGGTGATTTGACGAACCGATACGAATACAAAATGCCAGAATTTTTTGCGATTCCCCCTGTACACATGACTGAGCGAGATTCTTGTACGCAGGAATTCGGTTGAGCCACTAAACCGATCAGTATGAAATTTGCACAGGATGCTGTCTTTGCCTAGAAGATGTGCGAATAAGCTCTTAAGCCTGATCCCACTTCCGGTTTCGAAACGGTGCTCTCTAACTCCGTAATTTCCGCGTTGAAGCATAAAATACTGTAATGAATGTTACAATTTTAATTTCGCGGCTACAGCACAGTTACGGAAATACAGTCTAACCACTTATATACAAAAGCTGGTCATTGGTTAGAAATATTTATTCGAAGTTTGGTGCCAATAGTAATAATAACAATTTATCACGAATTATCCAAGAACAGTGATTATATTGAAAAGGAGAAAGAATGTCGGAACGATAGAAATAAGCCAAGGATCGAGCCCAATGCAAAAAAACAACGATAAGCTAACAACAAGAGAAATTACGAATTATTATGTACCACAAAGAAGGAAGGGTGAACGTTCCTGTGAGTGAAAAAAGATGAGGAGTTGCTTCAAGTTTTCCGTGTAACGATAACACTAAATTGTTCAACAAGTTTATTATCTCTAATGTAATCAACGAGACACAGGAGGAAAGCGTTTTCAATTTTCTTAGTCGAAATTCAAACATCTCCAAGTACAGTTTTGCGTAGGTAGCTTCAATAAAACTTGGGCCAAGTACGTTATCGCTATTTGATCGTTTGAATATATAATCTACGTAAATAGAATTGCAAATTTGTTCGGTAGGTTGCGGAGTACTCGAGCCAAAGGGGCTATTCAGTAGGGAATTCCAACGTGCATACAATGGTTTTGGAACTCGTTGAAAGTCTTAGAAGTCATTAAAATCTCTGAAAGTATCATTCGTAACTCAGTTAATAGTGAGAAAAATTCCTCACGATACTCATCTGAAAGGTCTCGGAATTCTCTAGAATTCTTTGGAACGCTTCCGAAGTTGGGAGTCACTTGTACTCCCGAAATTGAAGTGGATAGTCCCTATCGACTTGCGCGCCCCAAGACAAACGCCCATCGGAATGATAAAGGGTTACCTAGGGCAGAAATTTGTCTCCGCTTACAATGTGCGAAGGTCTTGGGGCGTGTTGTGTTACACGGGGAAATTAAGGCAGCGGAATATCTTATCAGGCTAAAGTTAAATCCCCGTAGTACTATCCCAATTAACGCCGATTCTCAACTCCTAATTCCTTTTTGCGATGGAAAATTCGGACCGAGCGGATCACGGGGGGCTTGATAAGAATGAGACCCCGGAAACGTTACACGCGTCCGGAAAATATACGGAAGGAACGTGGACTCTGACTTCTTTGTTTCATTCCACAGTAACGCTCGTTAGAAGTTCCCTTAATCGGCGCGGTGGCCAGTCGCCGGCTAATTGTTCAGAGTAAATCGAGCAAAGTAACTGCATCTACGAGCCGTATTCACAGCCATTAACAACGAGCTAAGCTCTTGAAGCTCAGGCACCGGACCACGACAATCTTCGCTCTGAACGGTTGTAAAAAATGTTTTTTACGGCACAGGCATTAAAAAGTCACTTTTTGACGCCTATTTTTGTTCCGGCAAGTGGCACTTTTTACCGCTAAGTTCAAAGTTGCGGTATAAAGTCTTTATTCCGCAACTTTGATGCGCAGTTCGAAGTGCGCATGTCAAAGTTGCGGAATAAAGTCTTTATACCGCAGGTTACCCCCTCTCTACTACCTTTTACAGCAGCTCCTACACGCAGTTCGTGCGGAACTCAACTGGCGTCAAAGTGACTTTTAAGGCCTTTTCCGTAAAAAATATTGTATGGGGCGCGCGCAGAAAGTAACTGTTCGGCAAGGTTATGTTTTTAGTACTCGCCGTTGCTGTACAAGGCTCGCCTTCGGCTCGCCAGGTAAAACCAACGGCTCGTACGAAAAACATAACCTTGCCGAATAAACAGTTACTTTCTGCGCATGCCACATAAATATCTATTAAAGTCAGTTCATATCAATGCAATTTGCAATTACCCTCGTAGTAAGGAAAAAGAAAACAGAGATTCTTGTATCGGTCACTCAAGGGTAGCATAGGATCTAATTTCTTCATTCGTGTGCAGTTTTAATGTTCATTTGGCTGAAAGACTTGAAAAAAAAGTTTTCCATTTTTGACCAAGTTTTCGTAGAAAGTATTTTTTCAAATTACTGTCGGTTCATCGATTCGTCTGAAACGGTGACTATAAAAAATTGTCGCTTCCACAAAGTGCGTACATCAGTTCTCGAAGATACTCCCGAACTTTTTTGTGTCCTACAAATGATGTACTTTGTTGGAAGTTGGCTTAAATTTGTTTGTCACGTTTTTTTTTTTTTTTTTGCAATATGGCTGGAAGTATACTTTAGGCAGTATTTTTGAAAAAGGCAAAGTGGAAAATATTCAAGACTCTTTTAGCGGCGTCTTTCCTCCTGAATATAGTTTTATCTTGCGAAATGAAAATTCTCTCGGTTGCGGTCGATGTTCGCTAGCTCTTCGACGCAGGGATTGTCGCTGGTCAGATAGCGTCGTGAATCCAGCAGTTAGACCCGTCTCGAAGGTATAATCAAGTCTGATTTTGTAGACAAAGCCAGTGTTCTCACCTTATACAGTTGAAGTCCTGAATCCCGTTCCCAGGCGACTCTTGCACCACTCCCATTTGCTCAATTTCCGGTTTTGGTATTCCGCTGGTGAGAGTAAGAGTCCAGAGAGATCCGACCAGATCTCTGTCTCCTTCGGGACCTTGCCTCAATTATTTCTCCTGAAAGCTGAGCAAATTCGAACGTTGACATTGGCCAGTAGAGTCTAAGGGTAAAGAGACCGTAAGAAGCTCCAGAAAATTCCATAGAAAGCCTGAATGAAATTTGACGTAGAGTGAACGCTCGAAAAGTTTCAAAACTAATTTTCGTTCGTATCGAACGCTTGATTGAAAGGTGGAACAGGGTATCTCCCCCTGTTTAATTATCGGAGAATATTTCTCCCAAGGAATTCATAACATCGGTGGACCTGACTTCGCCCCGCGTGTACGTCACTTTCTTTTTACGGTCTCGTGGACCCATAATTGCTCGTTGGGTGGAAGACAGCCAGGGGATACAAATCTGTTCTCAGTCCACGAAACTTCGATATTTGCAATTTTACTTCCGCTCATGTTATCTTCACAGAATTCTGCGCCGATGAAAAATATTCGGCAATTTTATTCTCTCTCCAGGCTCTTCACCCCCGATCGTATCTCGGCGTTTATATTCCAACGAAAAGTTCAAGCTCTCGAGGATAAACTCGATCCAATTAATCGTCTTCGAGGATTTATCGGCCTCTTCATACACATGATATAGTTCTTAAATTTTTTCACATTTCTCGGAGCCTAGCCTTGAGGGTTTCCAAGTTTCTACCGATAAGGTCAGAATTCAAGGGAAGCTCGGGACAATCCCAGGTATTTTTACAGCCCTTTGTATGACCATTGAATCTAACCTTCTTTTTTAACGATGACTCGTCTTCTTTCCCTCCGAGGGGTTAACCACTCTTGAAGTCAGGTCACCTTGCCGAAAAGCCAGTTGAAGTCAGTTGAAGTCAGTTGAAGTCAGCTGAAGTCACTTGAAGTCAGTTGAAGTCAGTTGGAGTCAGTTGAAGTCAGCTGACTTCATGAAGTCTTGAAATCTTGAAGTCAGGTCCTGTACGGTTGACGGACGAGTGGTTAACCCCTCGTTTCCCTCTAATCAAGTTGCATTTTCTCCACTCCTTCGTGCAAATTTTTCACAATGAACCTTTCAAGGTTGGTTTCGAACCACCGAAGTCGCGGATGAAGCCCATGCTAACGTTTGTCTCAGAAAAAAAACGCAGGTTCCAGGGAGGATTCGAACCCACGACCTACAGATCCGTAGGCGGAGGCATTATCCGCTGAGCCACCACGACTCTGTACAATTTTAGAATTGAATCGTTTAATTTTCAGATTCTACAAGAAGTCGCAGCTGTTTTACCCCACGATGAGAGAATTTTGATGCTGGACGCGGTTCAACGCGTCGCTCGCGAGGCCTCCCGGCGTTCCAGACGAGCCAGCTGCCCGGATTCAGCCGTTTCTGGATCACCGAAGCAAACTTACACGCCAAGGTGAGATGTGTGGATGGGAATTTTCAACCTTTATTACGATTCAGGCGGAGGCTGAAGCCTCGTGTCGAGAGCTGTTACGGTGAGAATATAATGATACAATACAGCAAAAGGTTGCGGAAAAGCGTGCAATTAAAATAATTCTGCACCTCGCCATTGCGGCAGTGGTGCGGTGCTTGGCATCAAGTTTGATGAGGAATCGGCACCCGCGTCGCGGAATTAGTTGATGCTCGACCCGGACGTACTCAGCGTGATTGCGTGGGCTGCTGAGAGCCGGCAAAGCCCATCAATTTTCCAGGGTGGAAAAAGTTTCCGCGTTTTGTTCGCGTCGGTTATTAAAGTACGCGATAGCTACGTGCTCCGAGGTCGCAACCGCTGCCCGGAAGTTTACCCCGTGTAGTGGATGTACCGCGTCCGCGGGCTTATGGTGCGAAGTGGATTAATTCAACTCCGCGATCTTACTCACGTACGAATAAAACTGGATCAACAAGATGATCGACGTGATTAATTTTCCGATAATCACCGAGGGGATAAAATTCGTGTTTGTGTTTCGTGACCTCTTGTTCGTTAATAATTGAAACAGTAGTCGGGAGGGGATAAAAGGGTCTCGGACCAGCACCAGGCGCGTGACCCCAAGGGATAAGCCTAGCTCCCTCAGGAACAGATACACGATCTTTTGCTACCACCTTTGGACACATATTTGCACCACATATATCCGTTTCATTTTTTTTTCTCGCGTCCTCAAGTGGTTATTATAATCACGCAAGTAAGAATATTCATGATTTGAAGAATTTGTAAAATTGAAAATCTTGAGGGTTTTGGGGTGGCTCTTAGGAGCATTTTAGATGACTCCGGCTTCTGGCTTCCGGTATTCTTCCCTTAGTCGTACACCTTCCGCCCTTCGATACCCAGGTTCACAAGCAAGCAAGGGATGAAAGTTATGGCTGAACTCTATGAGTGGAAAACTCTGACGGTTTCTCTTTGACGCACGAGTTCACTCGAAATGTAACTATCTCAAGACATTCGCCCGGGGGTCTGGAAGCTTTCCAAAATCTATAAAATGAAACTGGTTTTGTCTATACGGACTGGGAATCGTATCATATATGAACCATTTTTTTCCAATGGGGTGAAATTTTCACCCTTAGCTGATCCAAACCGTAGAGTAAATTCGATTACTTGTCGGCATCCCCAAAGAGAAAGTCTTGATCGAAATATTTACACAACCTCGTTGAGGCTCACTTTTTATCCACTCACCTAATTTTTCCACTCCATTTCGTATCATCGATCACTCGAGGTGTGAATCATTCCCTCTTTTCACCGGGGAAAAAAGGTCTAACTCATCACATCACTCCGTCGAATTGGCTTCCCGTTACTTACTGTAATTGAGGTGTAATTTTTGGAGCGAGAGGATTATCGCAAAATCGCGATTTCTTCACCAGGTTTTTCCGTTCCGTCGCCTGCCAATCACAGCCTCTGTCGATCCGGGTGAAAAGCCATCACACGTCCATGTCCGGGAAGCCGAATCCTACAAGGGGCTAATCGATACATGTATCGAACTCACGTACGGGATGACAGCCAAATTGGTTTGTCTCGATCCAATTACTATGGTTCGATAGTTTCGTTGAGGATTTAGTCAGATTTGTCCAACAAACTTTGTCTCGCCCTGTAGTAAGCCTGACAGAGACTGCAGACTTACGATCTACGCTCGGACGACTGTCTTCCAAGTTTCTCTCTCATTTTTATTTGTTTCGTCGATTTACACCGGACAGGACAGACGGAATGAGAAAACGGAATTTAGCACTCGCTTATATTAACGTCAAGCAGTACAGAATTACGTACATTTTTGGCTTGTGGGATCCACAGATTGCTAAATTTGGATCAGCCAGAGTAACAGCCTGAACCTTTGTCAGGTTATCTTCTATATTTTTTAGTGAACTGATTTTTGAACTGAATTCACTGAAACCAAAATGAAGCAGGTCTAGTCAAATTTTCAAAACCATGCAATTTCGAAGAACTTGATTTCATCAAACTGAATGACTTTGCAATTATGTGCATGGGATTCATATTATTATTATCATCACTGAATTGAAAATAATTTGGGATCCATACAATGTATCCATGTGCTATTACAATAACTTTTTCCTGTGTTGGGCCATTGACATCGAGTATGCGGAGGTACCTCGATGGCATAATGTTGAATTCTGCCACCAGTTGACGTATCGAGGTTTTCTGGATCTCATACAGCAGCATGAGTAGCATAATGTATGAACAAAACTTATGAACAGTAAAATGTGATTAAAATATACAGGGTGGCCCATTTCATGTGTCAAAAATGGGAGGGGCTTAAAGTGGCATAACTTTGAAACTGTCAGAACTCGGATGTAGATTTGATAACAGAGAAACATTTCAAAGCTGACGATCCAAGTTTTTGACATCGAATCTAAATCTGAGCGTTTCAAAGTTTTGCCACTCCCATTCTCGACACACGAAATTGGCCGCCCTGTATATTGTTGCGCCTGCTATACATGATTGATTTATTAATTAATTGATGAATTCTAAATGATGATAAAAAATTGACTTTTTTACTTAAATTTCGACACAGGTCAGAATCGTACCTGGATTTGCCGCCAAGTCGACCTGTGTCTCCGATGTCACGACAGCACAGCATAATCGCCGAACATCAGAGACAGCTTCATCGGGAAATGCTCGAGATGCATGACACCATGACTCGCGGTCTACGACCCAGAGGCCACCTACCTGCATGGGATTCCACGTCCCTCGCTTCCTGGACGTCCTCAATGGGTTCCTTGGGGAGGAACAAGCTCAGAATACATCGAATTCCCACTTGGGATGGCGTCAGAGGTAATCATTCAACTGATCCCTAATATATATATATTATGTATATTTTTTTCAAACACTTATACAGAATCACTCTCGCCTGCAGGTCCGTCTCCGCTTTGGGATAGCGTAAGCACGGATGGAAGTTTCGGAAAATCTAGATCCGAGGAAATGATAAGCCGCGAAGATTCCCCAAAATGGAATACCCTAGATCGTCAGCGGTGGGGTAACGCTTCCGTTGATTTTGGAGAACGTGTCCGGTTGCCGAGTTGGGATTGCTTGGAGGCGACCCTTGATCAAAAGTTGTCCAAGTACGAGACCCCCGTTGAACCGGACTCCCTGGAGGTAAACAGGGACGTAGGGATCGACTATCTCCTAGCTGCAAATGCCAGCAGGGAATATCCCGAGCAGAATAATACCAAACCTCGACCAGACAAACACGGGCAGTGGAAAACTCCAGTGCTTAAACAGACCAAAGACATGTCGCTGAAGCTGACCATGCCGAAAGACGCACCAACGACCCTGACAAAGAAAGGAGAAACAAGCGGGAGGAAACATAGCAATAAAATTTTACGGTAACCTCGCTGTAATTTCTGGTGAACCGAAAATAAAATATTCAGATGAAAAATTGTCGGTTAATTTTTTTCCTCTTTTCATCTGTTGAAAAAGTTTCGAAAAGTTTGAGGCTACTTGGAGACAGCGACACCTGACGGTACCTCAACCGCTTCAACGTCCTGGAAGCGAGATTGTCGGAGGCGGAAAGCTCAATGGCTTTTTCCCCTGCACTCAACGAGATTGTAAGCCTGCCTTCATCCGCTCTCGGCTCAATCTATCGTATAATTAGTCGAGTATCGTTTCGGAGATTGGATATAGTGATATTGAGAAACCAGAAATCGAGCTAGATTAACTCTCGCGGTGAACTTGGATGAAATAATTAGCTTAAATCGACTCAGATTAAAAGGATTATATTAAATTGTACCGATTTTGGAGGAAGTACAAACCTGAATAGGCCCTGAATATAAACACTAATCGTGAGGATGTTGAATTTTCGGGAACTCATCACGCCTCCAGGACTCTCTGAACAACGCTTGAATCCCTTTGATTCGACTTCAATTCTTGTAAATATTAATTTACATCCGTCAATGAGGAATTCCGAAATAATCATGAGTATTGCAGTGTGCTTCACACTCGTTCAAAAATAAAATAACTAAATGTGCCACCCCCTCACTTATTTTTTCTTTATTGCCTGGTGGCGACCATAGAAAAGCTGCTATTCCGTTCGGTTCCGACGCGTCAATAGCCTATGAATTGATTCATAATTCACATGAATTTATGACAATTAACTGAATTAACAGAGAATCAAAATTAAGAAAAAAAAAAAATAAGAAAGAAATCAAGTCAATGAAGTTGAAATTGAAGTGAATTGAACTGAAGTTCAATTATGTTGAAATTGAATTAAAGTCGAATTGGTTTGAATGAAGTTGAAATTGAATTAAATTGAATTAGGTTGAATGACGTTGAAATTGAATTGAAGTCGAATTAGGTTGAATGGAGTTGAAATTGAAGTGAATTGAACCGAAGTTCAACGATGTTGAAATTGATTGAAATCGAATTAGTTTGACTGAAGTTGAAATTGAATTGAAGTCGAATTAGGTTGAATGAAGTTAAAATTGAAGTGAATTGAACTGAAGTTCAATTATGTTGAAATTGAATTGAAGTCGACTCAGTTTGAATGAAGTTGAAATTGAATTGAAGTGAATAAGCTGGTTGAATGAAGTTGAAATTGAAGTGAATTGAAGTGAAGTTGAAATAGGATGAATGAAGTTCATGTTGAATTGAAGTTGAATTAGGTTGAAATTGAATTGAAGTCGAATTAGGTTGAATTTGATTAAATTTGGTTGAATTTAGTTGAATTAAGTTGATTATGGTTGAATAAAGTTGAATGAAGAAGGATTACGTGAAATCGAATCAATTATTCTGAATTATTCGAACCCTGAGAATTGATGTGTAATCCGAATCTTGAGTTGTTTCCCCCTCGTTCCAATCTCCCTCCAAGTTCCAAATTTTGCCAATTTGATGGAATTTGCTGTCCAATTCTGCTAGGGGTCTCTATCATCCTGTAGTGCCAATCGCGTAAGTTATATCGGCTCACTGGTTAATGATGTAACTTCGCTGATCAAAGGGCTGTAATCTCGACGTCTGATTACCCCAAACCCCATTCAACTCCTTGATGCGAACACTCTAGCAACTAGGCAGTGTGATATTAGACGCCTAACTCGCAGACACTACAATAGTTATCCTTGTAAATATGTGTTGTATTATAGAATCTAGACATCAGAGCTTAGCTGTGAACTCAAACATCTAACAGAAGTCAGCACATCTGTTGCCACCACGATTCATGTTACCTTCACAGAGAAACTCGATCCGGCTACTTCCGAACAACCTGGCTATAAATTGGCTCATGTCATATCTAATTGCACTTTTGGTTCACTATATATATACTCCGTGATAACCCAACAATATCGTATTCTGGTATCTTCGTCTAGTATGCACTATGCAGTGTAAAACCGACGTGCGATCGATGGCAGCACCGCTGGTCTAGGATGAGCACGGACTGTTTGAATAACAAGATCCGGTCATTTCATCGTCAGCTTTGACAAGTTGACTAATCAACTATTCAGAAAAAATAGTTGTCTTCAATTTCTACGTTTGACGAAGCATGTTGATCATGCGTAAGTTTTAGCATCGGTAACGTAACTTTGTTATTTCAGTTGTGTCTGATTATTTATCATATTCTGAAACAACAATGACAACAAAGATAAGATATGAAACGAATTAATTCAACCATTAAGATACTCAAGTGAATTAGAGTATGGAAGTGTTTTTTTTTCCAATGAAACTAGACTGAGGGCTAAGTAAGTCTTGTAAGGTGAAAATCATAGAACAAGGCTACGCCTTTGCTCCACTACCCTAAATTCCAAAAGGCCACTACTGATGCCGTATGCAGTAAACGTGAATGAAGACCGAGCAAATTATATAAAAGATTGAATCCATTCTTTGAATAAAAAAGAAATCGAAAAACAGTCGTTATAAAAGTCTGCATTGATCTTTTTAACTCCATTCAAATACTTTACCCACGGTTTAACGAGGCTGGTGAATTTGTATTGTTTTTGTTCCACATCAATGGTGTCGATAGAATCGAAAAGTTTTCAATCATTCAAAGACATAAAAAATCGCGGATTTGTGTTCACGGTGGAGTTCCAGTTTACTTATTCTTGTGCTTTTCCTATATTAAAACACTTTTTATATTTCATGACATGATATTTATCATAGTGAGTCACGTGATCGTAGATATATGCGATCATTCATACAGATATCATCATATCTATGCAAATCCATAACACATCTAGGTCAAATACCAGAATTCTTTTTTGCAAAAATGTGTCGATTGGTAACGTCTGTCTACGTATACAGCTAAAATGATACGTATATCATACGGGTACGCGATGTATACAATCAAGACGTATTTTCTATACGAAGTATATCGAAGTATATACGTATAACACTTGTATTATTCGCGTCAATGCCGGAGCCGTTTTTTACGTACTGCATGTACGCATAAATTACATTCATATTGCGTACAGTATTATGACAATCATAAAACTTTAATGATATGTACCATCAACGTACATAATTGGTGATTATTTGGATGTTTTGAGGAACATAGCCTTAATATACGTGGATGCGACATATTATGACATTAAGCCGAAATGCACCTAGCTACCGCCTTTCTGCCATACGTACGTTATACGTACAGCAGATGTGTTTATCTTGGCGTCGGGCACAACCGAAGTAATACGAAAGACTTACGTACAGCACACGGTTTGCAGACCCACCTGATTTCGACGATTCGTATACGTGAATCAGACGTAGTAAGTCAGTAGGCTGAATCGCACTTAACGCTACTTCTTGCCCGGCATACGTACGTTATACGTACAGCAGATGTGTTTATTTTGGCGTCGGGCACAACCGAAGACTTACGAAAGCTTACGTAGAGCACACGGTTTGCAGACTCGACTGATTTCGACGTTTTGTATATACGTAAGCCAGACCGTGACCTATTAGTTCAGTAGGCCTGAATGCAAATTTTTACCGTGTTTTCGTTCTACGTACGACATACGTACGGCAGATGTGTGTATCTTGACGCTTGGCACAACCAAAGTGATACGATAGACATACGTGTACAGCACACGCTTTGCAGACTCGCCTGATTTCGACGTTTCGTATACGTAAACCAGACTTCACCCGCACTTTTTCGTAAACTGAACTTTAGCAAAAGTATAATTTTCTTTTTCTACTCAACGGTTAAAAATTACAAAAAATCGTCATAATAGTAGCTAGAAAATTGTTCATAGATGGTGAATACGAGTGGCTGACTTTTTATTCACCACGAAACGTGATTTATTGGGGTCTTAAACACTAAAATCCTCCTTTCATCCGATTCGACCCCTTTCGATCTGCTTGTCCTTTTGCATAGTCAAACTGCATGTTGAAAGGATGAACCGTGATTTTTTTCAGATTTTTTCGACTCATCATTTCATTACGAAAAATCATCGAATAAAATGATTTTCATTTTTTTTTTCATTTTTCGCGCCTACATAGCTGAAAACGTGAACGATGTATGAAAAAAGTTCCAATACGAAAATTTTTGGGTTTTTTTGTGAACTTTTCGAGAGCATTTTCATCAGATTTTTTATACCCCGTTCAAGTGTGGTTTTAATACAAAATGAGTGTAAATCATTCATAACCCAAAAGTGCCCTGATCGAATTGGCTGAAATTTATACACAGCGTGTCTTTTCCAATGCCAAAGGTTGTCTGAAAATTTCAAAGTGGGCCGAGCAGTGGTTCAGAAGATACATCAACAAATATTCGCACAGTGGCGGGAATTCGGCGATTATGAGGTCGCAAAACAGTTTTTTTTTGGCCTGGATTCAATAATTCAAGATTAATATTTATTATTCTTGTTTGCGAACTCGCGATCGCCCTTGAATTTTTGAACTTTGGCCGAAAAAACTTTTTTGCGACCTCATAATCGCCGAATTCTCGCCACTGTACGAATATTTGTTTATGTATCTTTTGAACCACTGCTCATCCCACTATGAAATTTTCAGACAATTCTGGGCATTGAAAAAGACATGCCGTGTAAAAATTTCAGCCAATTCAATTAGGGCACTTTTTTGTTACTGAAGATTTTCGAAGATTTTTCACCAAAACTGCAGTTTCGCGAAACACAAAGAATTGCAAAAAATTATCTTCAGAAATTTCAAAGAAAGACGCGAAACTTTTGTATAGGAACTTTTTCTATTGCTCATCTGGATTTCACGCTACGTTGGCTTGAAAAATCGAAAAAAAAAAAAAGCTAAAAGCTGATTATTTGACCAACTGTAGTAAAAAAAATACTTGGTCAGAAAATTCTGAAAAAAATTACAGTTGATCCTTTCGACGTGTACTTCCACTGTGTAAAAGGGCAAACAGATCAAAAGATTTGACTTGGTTTTATTATTTTGTAGAAACTGCTGGAGGATTTGCTCCGGTGCGCAAGAACGCAGCCCTGGACATCAACTTTTGTACTTCGAGCTTGAGCAACAATTGAACAAAAATAGGAAATAAAAGTGCTAAAAAGTTCTGAATTCGAAGTTCACGCAACTCTCGCGGCGTCTGTCGGGAAACTCGACTAGGTACATACATGTAATTTGAAAAAATGGTTTTCGGTTTGTTCCGGGACCGGTTGCTTAGCAGCGGGTAAATTGCGCGCGCAGTGGCGCCGACGTTGAGACTCAGTCGCTCAGCCTCCCTTTCGTGGACCATATCCTCGCTTGAGAGAGGCGTGTCATCCGGGTTTAGCTACGCTGCGTTCCGCAGCCGTGATACGTTCCGTTATCGTTATCGTGCGTTTATATTCGTATATCCGTATCTTACATGCAACGAGATGCCACCCGATATCTCTAGTCCGGTAAAACGAGAAATGATTTTTGGTGATTGTTGATTTTTTTTTTTCATTTTTGTCTGTTACAAACACACTCGATACGAACAGGATCGAGTTTAAAATTTCGAGAGGTGATGTCTTCCAGATTCGTCTCTATATCGACATGGATAATGGTAATTTTATCGAAGAACTGTCACGAGAATCTCACCCCTAAAGACCACACTCTCCAATTTTGGTGAGACAATCATTTACCTCTGTAAAGTTTGAACTTTTCATTAAGTTTTTGTGTTTCACAAATATTTTTGTGCATCTTAAGGATGTACAGGCCACACAATCTCAACCAGAAGTGAGTCTCGTCGTCAATATTGAGTACTTCGAGACGAGATAAAAATCGGAAAAAAATCAACCACAATCAAGATGATAAGAGTATTCATTTTAAATAATAATAATGCCCAAAAGTTATCAACAAATTGTTTAAAAAAATCATTGTTTAACAAATTTCTTGGTGACGTTATTTTTTTTCATGTCAAATGAATTCTTTAATCTTTCCGAATACACATGAATTTTTTCAGAATTTTGTCACTTTTTTTAAATTTCCGTTTTCGATTTTGAAAAATGGAGAAAAAAATCTGAATTTTGGATATGTTATTGTGGAAACGATGTAGATTACAATTCCGAAGTTTCCGGAGCGTGGAACTAATAGTTTTGTAAATACAGCCTTTAGAAATTTCCAAAAACGGAAATTTAAAAAAAGTGACAAAATGCTGAAAAAATTCATGTGTATTCAGAAAGATTAACGAATTCATTTGACATGAAAAAAAATAACGTCACCAGGAAATTTGTTAAACAATGATTTGTTTAAACAATTTGTTGATAACTTTTGGGCATTATTATTATCGAAAATGAATACTCTTATCATCTTGATTGTGGTTGATTTTTTTCCGATTTTTATCTCACCTCGAAGTACTCAATATTGACGACGAGACTCACTTCTGGTTGAGTTGTATGGCCTGTACATCCTTAATCAGCGATTTTCCTTTTCTTCATTTTTCCTAAGGGCTTCTTAATCTCTTATCTGTCAATTCTATTAGAATTTTAGAACAAAACGCTTGTGCACTGAGTTCAAATCCAACTGCTGCATGTTTGAACACATAGTTTGTTGAAAAAATGGTTTTCGGAACCAATAATTCAGATACATTTGCCATCTCAGTTCACAGAGGGTTTAATAATTTTCTACAATGAGATACGAGACTCCATGAGCCAATTTCGACATGAAGTGTCGACGAACGAGAATGTCAATATTTGATAATTTATTTGCCACTTGAACCACCAGGAAGTGGAAGGATGAAATTACCCACCACTGCACCTCGAGTACCCCCCTCATGCAAATAAACCACCTACAGTACAGACCAGCTCTTTGTGCTCGCGTTCTCCAGTCTGTTAGACGGCAAAGTGTCTCAAGAAATTTGTGAAGCTTGCAAAAGGGCGTCGGAATTTATCTCGGGGGTGAATCTAGAAGAACTGAAAATTGAATAGTTTGTTACGATTCAGATAAAACAGCGTGCGGAAAATGGGCGATCGTCTTCCTGTGCGTTCACCTGCTCCGAGAAATCCCACATTTCGATTCCGCATGCGAATCTTATTTGAATGAGAAAAGCCCTAGAGAATTAAGATTCTCCGCTCCTGCACCATCCGCTGATTAGCCTCTTGTTTATCTCCCGAAGTGAAATTCTGCAAGGAACAGAGAGCGCTTATTCTTTTTTTTTATGGTCAGTGCGAACAGTAAAGATCGTCAACCCGGAGATTAATTTCCCATTTTTTTCACATTTTCCCATCGGTTAGCGACGACCCGAGTGAACCGTGTCGGTATAATGGATCCGAAGATTTTAGATAGTTCGGGATTAATTGAATCCAGAATCAAACGGGTGAAATAGAACGGAAAATCGATCGAGCTAAACTCTCTGATAGAATAGTATCGTCGGCCCATCGAGATTAACTTCGTCCCACCGCCTGCATGGCAGCAACAGAGAGAAAGAATTCATATTATACCGCAAAATTGAATTAAATTTGAATAAAAATTCCGATCCATCGATTCCGACCGACCTTTTATTTTGTGTCTATATGGGAGAGGTGTTCCCCCCTCCATAGACTCAAATTCCATTTTTCTTCTTCACAAAATTCGTACATCATCTCAAACATCCGATAATTTCGAGGGAAATTCAGGACAACCACAACTCGAGCTTTATATCGAGAAGAATCAAGTTACATACTGTGAAAATTGTGGCCACAAGATCATACTCAAGAATTTAACAGCGTGCTAAAAGCCCACAGTTAAGGATGTACAGGCCATACAACCCCAACCAAAAGTGAGTCTCGTCGTCAATATTGAGTACTTCGAGATGAGATAAAAATCGGAAAAAAATCAACCGCAATCAAGATGATAAAAGTATTAATTTTCAATGATAATAATGCCCAAAAGTTATCAACAAATTGTTTAAAAAAATCATTGTTTAACAAATTTCCTGGTGACGTTATTTTTTTTTCATGTCAAATGAATTCGTTAATCTTTCTGAATACACATGAATTTTTTCAGAATGTTGTCACTTTTTTTAAATTTCCGTTTTCGATTTTGAAAAATGGAGAAAAAAATCTGAATCTTGGATATGTTATTGTGGAAACGATGCAGATTACAATTCCGAAGTTTCCTGAGCGTGGAACTAATAGTTTTGTAAATACAGCCTTTAGAAATTTCCGAAAACGGAAATTTAAAAAAAGTGACAAAATTTTGAAAAAATTCATGTGTATTCAGAAAGATTAACGAATTCATTTGACATGAAAAAAAAAATAACGTCACCAGGAAATGTGTTAAACAATGATTTTTTTAAACAATTTGTTGATAACTTTTGGACATTATTATTATTGAAAATGAATACTCTTATCATCTTGATTGTGGTTGATTTTTTTCCGATTCTTATCCCATCTCGAAGTACTCAATATTGACGACGAGACTCACTTTTGCTTGACATTGTATGGCCTGCACATCCTTAAAACGGTGATCACGATATCCACGTGATCAATTTCGAATTCGTGCACTGTTTTTATACCATAAATTTTTGAGCTTCTATCGAATGGGTTTTTTACAATGGCTCTTTGTTTAAAAAAAAAAAAAAAAAAAAAAAACACTCTAAATCACTACATTTGATATGAAGTTTGATCATTCAACCTGCGAATTCAGATGTGTCAAAAACCAAAAGTTTCACCCTTTTTATTGGGGCTATTCGCAAGCTCTACTTCCGTGGCATCTGAAAAGCTCCAACTTGTTTCAGTTTTACTTCGATAAAGTGCGGTGTAGTAGGTAATTTTGAAAGTTTGTTCAACCCCGAACTGCATCCGAAAGAGGAGATTGTTGTGGTTCCACTGTTCAGGCGATTGTGGGAATAATATCGTACAGGGATTGCCGAGCTTTGAGGATTTTATTCGGCGCTAGACTGACGTGTTATTTGTTCGCAAGCGGTGTGAAATTATCATGTGAAGTGAAACTCATAAATAAAATGATTGTAAAGCCTGCTGACAGAGTATGTATATGCATGCACGTTCGGTTGTTCGGTTGAATAATAGTTTGTTTTATCAGAACTCATAACGCATCGTTAATTTGCAAAACACATTTCATACCTGTATACATCGCCTGCAGTTATTAATTCTGATAAAATATATTCCACGCTCTGCAGAATTTAATCGGAAGTAATGAAACAACCGGAACACCCAGAATTTGCTTCCAAAAATTTTATCAATCATGAAAATGTGATCATCGAAAATCAGTCGATTGGAATTTCACGGGAATCATGTTCATCAGACAAATGTATGAGGGACGGGAGTCTAGATTTTGATGTGAAGGTTGAAGGGATGAAAATCCAGGTATGAGCCTGTTGAAATTAGACTTAGACTCTGAAATACGTGCTTTTTCCTTCATTCGCGTAAATGTGAACCATTGAAAAAAATTTAATCAACGACCAGCAACCATATTTTTATTATTTTTCGCAGAAGCAGCTTTCATCAGTTAATTACTTATACTGGTTAAAAATATCTCAAATCACTGCATGCTCATCTCAATATGAGAAATATAATGCATTTCCTGTACTTTTCCAAGCCTAAGCTCACGGATAGAGTGGCTGCGAAGGCTTAGGGGTTGGACGCAATAATTCCTGCGGCTACCGTACCGGTTGAAACATTTGGAAAACGCGTTTAGAATTCGGTATAGAAGCGTGACTTGAAATCCGTGAAATTCCAGACTAGAAAATACGTTGAGGTTTTGTTTCTGTGCTCGAAATACGATTTTTTCAAACATTGTACCAAGTTTGTGACAAAAGTTTCGCTCTGCGTTTCCATTTTCCGACAATTTCCAGGAATATTTTCTAACCATTTGAATAATGCCTGTAAACAATTAGTGACTTAGTTGAGAGAATCGAATCCCACTTTGTCGCGGAGCTATGGCGTCGTCGCTGCGATAGTAATTATATTAAAAGGACTTCAGGATGTGACAGTTTGTTCCAATTGTCGCAATGCACTTCAAGTACTCATTGTAAACTTGGGGGTTGAATATTCTCCTTAATTCGGAGCTTATATGAACTGTAATATCGCATACAAATTTTATGACATTCAATTTTGAATGCTGGTGGTGGTATCTCTTCTTCTTAGATACAACCTTCGCCAATATTTCACTTTCCATTACTATGCATACCTCTGTACGATACAGGTTCACCGTACGGTGAGTTATAGCCAATTTATCGTCTGCATATTCAAGACTGTATATTATACCCACCCACCATGTTTCCTATTATTAAAATCGATAGACTGACCCCTTCGAGAATTCTTACATCGTTCACAGCCGTCATCTCCATTGAATATTTTCAGTACACCCCTCGAAATGTCTGCTTATTCTTGTCTAGCAACCTTATCACCTTTCTGGCTGACACATTCGGTGTCACAAAAAACAATTCTTCTGTTATATACTATAGAAAAAAGTTTACAAGTATTTTAAATAATAATACCAGAATTGAATATCAGAGATCCTCATTGCCATCGAAATACATCTTCAGGAATTATCGAAGTATCTAAGTATTATGAATAATTCATTTCTGACTGATTACGTTTCCGAGCTTGCAATATGCTTCGATCCTTTTTCAATTTTCATTCCACAAGTCAAAGTAAACTTTGTAGAGTAAATTTTATCGGTTGATTTGTTGAATTTACGAATGATTTTGACCTCAAAATTCAAGCTTGTTTGTTAAGGTTGAAGCTTTCAACCATTCGTGATGACAACATTTCCAACTTGACATGTGGTTCAGAACTTGTTCAAATAAAGAATCATCCTGGAATAAAGCTTTTCAGCCAAACCACGTGGATACTGTCTGAATCCTCCAAATTCGCACCAAAATGAGGTCTTGTGATTTTTTGTTTGATTCAATACAAGAAAGCATATCACTGGCCTTCCAGTGACGATATTCGAGATGCATCTGAGTGCATTAGAGTTTAATAAAGTCAAGATTCCGTCGGTGTCCTCTTGTGACATCAGAGAAAGAGCCGTAAGCTGGGATAAGACGGTGCTCTGCTCTCGATACGAGGAATATAAGATAAAGCTAGAATGCTAGAGATGGGTGGTGTTGCCTCCAGGAATCTTGGATCGTGATTTCACAACAAGTCGATATAACCACTCTGGAGGTTCGCCTCCCGTACCTCCACCGAGAATCAAGAATCTGGATCCTCCATCTCCTATATTCATCCTCAACCTCATCTTGAACCTCTCAGGAATGAAAGCTGCACTTGGGAAAGGTGAACCCGAGGTTGACGCCTATTTATATTCCCTCAAGTTTTGGCTTCCCGGTGCCCCTCCGTTGCTCGACAGTTTTGCAACGTCTTCGCAAGCGGTTTAGCGTGCGGAATACCCTGGGGTATCTGTCATGCTGTCGATGCACCGAAGACGCCTGCATTTGCTATTCCGATGCATCTCGTCATCTTCGGTCTGCTGAATGTCATTCGGAACCGTAGGACTCGTGGAGATGATTGCTCGGCGATAAAGGGTCCAGAGGACAGTATTGAAAGGGAGGCATTCTGACTTCCGAGTCTTTTTGATAACTGAGAGCCGCAGGGGTGGAACATTTCTGAAAATTGCAATGAAAGCCGGGTCACATTCCGTGACGTTGGAACTGATTGAAAAGCGCAAAATCAAAGACAATCCGACGCGAACAGGATCAAAGTGTTCGATTATCGGAGTTTTCCATTCGCTTTACACGGATATACCTATCTATCTCCATTCGCATCGCAGCTCTGAGTCGGAAGTGTAGATTGATGAGAGTTTTATTGTTATAGTCCATTTCGCAGGTGTAGCGGATGCTTTACGTCGTTTCGAGATTTGATGGGCATCCACACATTTCTATCGATAAATCAAGTGATCATTGCCCATTGCCAGAGTAATACCAGCACTGCGATATCGGAGTGCGCGCAGATTTCGAGATTCCCGTAGATCGGATCATACAGATAGTATTGCTCGACGGTTCGTAATTGCTCTGATCAAACCCTGATACATCAGCGTCCAACGGATTTCCAACACAGACTCCACTCATTAAGATACTATACCGCGATTTTCTCTTATATCCCAGTCACGTCGATGATTTATGTGGTGAATAATTTTTCCAGATGTTCATTTTTTCTGAGTATAAAAATTTTTGTTCCATGTTGAACAATTCTTTTGAGTAGATCCTACATTTTCTCATTCCCAAAGAGTGTTAATCGCTAGATTTGGTGCAAAAATTAACTAGCCGGTTTTAGCCAAAAAGCTCATCGCTTTTTTGCGTAAGGCACGATCGCACAGTGCTGGTTTGTTTTTAAATAGTGTTCAAATCCCCAAAAAATTTCAAAATTCTGATTCGTTATTAGAAGGCTGAATTCCAAAGCTCGCTATTGTATCTCCAAAATTGACAAAGTTAGCAATCGCCATTTCTGAACCGGAAGTCGGATCGGGTCTAAAAAGAAATTTTCACATCTTCCGGGTAAAAAAAGTATCCTCTGCAAATTTCACCGGAATCGGTTCAGCGGTTTGGCTAAGCTCGTGTTTACAAGCAACTTCAACGATTTGACACTGAGACGCAGGAGCCGGAAAAATCGTCAAAAATTCTCAAAATTTTGATTCGTGATCAGAAGACTGTATCCCAAAGCTCGCTGTTGTATCTTCAATATTGACAAAGTTAGCAATCGCAATTTCTTAACCGGAAGTCGGATCGAGTACACAAACAAAATTGCACATCTGCAGGCTGAAAACGGTATCCAGTGCAAGTTTCATCAAAATCGGCTCAGCGGTTTGGCTGAAACCGTGTTTACAAGAAATGGAGGGGGGTCACATACACCACTCTTGAAAATGCTCGAAAACGACTACCCAGCTGCCAAAACTTGCTTCCTACATGATTTTAGAATTTTTACTCGATCCGACGTTTTTAGCGATGGCGAATGTATAAGGCACTCCGTTTTTAACGATCGTCCCTAAAAATCTTGATCTTTGTACAAATTTCATCTTCAACAGTAGATGATCAGACTTGAAAATTGTACTTTTACGTAGAGATCAGAAAAAACTTGATGATCTGAGCAATGGTATAACAAGATTGAAGAAAAACTGAGGAGAATTTCACTAGCGTCACGTAGTCGAATGCTTCGTAAGCTCTTGTTCGAACGGACAGTGTGCATAGGCGAGTTAGTTGAATTTGTGATTCTAATACCGGTTATAGCTGTGTAGTGCGTGTAAAATGCATCAGATGTACATTTATACATTGGATTACATGAATATATTTATGGGTAAGGGACGGTAGTATTAGTAAGGTTTTACCTTTTCAGACTCTTGACTCGTGAACGAAAAGGTGAGTGTTAAGAAATGAGAAAGGTAGTGAAAATGCAATACGCGAGGACGTTGAATTTACATGCATAATGCATCATGAGTGCGTTCGTCTGTAGATTCTCGCGACCCAAGGGATTCTGCGGCTTGTCCCAGTGTGAAACGGTCCACTGATATATACCCACGCAGGCACTGCTCCCAAGGGATTACCAAAAGGTCACGAGCGAATCGATCAGTGTAGTATAATTTGCCTGCTTTCCCCTGGATTTTCGGAGATCCGACAAATTCGATGTGGTTCTAAATTCGACAATCCTAAGCCTTCCTCTGACATTATTTCAGGTATATTATGTACAATGTAGAATAAGATATTTCGAAGCTCAGTGTATCGAAGGAAATATTCCTTTAGGGTTCAAGGTTTGGATACCATTAACGCTTCACGGTTAACCGTAAAGATTTCAGGATAACTTAGGCATCTCAATTTTGAGGGACGCGGAACACCAACCTTCCAAAGTGACTCTCAACTTCACAGGGCTGAGTCTCAACTATTCAGGGTCTTCCCTGAATTTTAAGGGCCATCCCTCAACTCTTTGGATTGACCCTGAACTATCCAGGGTCTTCCCTCGATTTCCAAGGTAGACCCTGAACGCCTTTAAGGTTATCGCTAAATTTTCGGAGGTTGTCCCTCAATTTTCAGGGTTGAACCACCAATTTTTCAGGATTGACCTTCATCTTGATGAATCAACCCTAAAAATAAAAGTTTTAACCCCGAAGAATGGAGGTTTGACTCCGAAATTTCAGGGTTTCCCCCCGAAATTGATGTTTTTAACCTAAAAATTGAAGGTTCACCCTCAAACTTGAAGGGTTTTTTTCGTAAGGGATTTTGAATTGTGAAAATGTCTTCTTATTCTGATATCTCGGGGCTTGATGGGAGAAAGGTTCCGCTGATGACTCATTTTCAACCTAATCATGCAGGCTTGGACTATTTTATAAGGACCAAGAATACAAGTTGATGATGTAACCTAATTAGGAACATCAACACACTATGATCAAGAACACAGCAGAATGTTGATACCTACCGAATTATGAGTCGCAAAGTTCACTTGACCAGCCTCATCTTGATCGTTGGCTTCAAAATGAGGGGTCATTGAAACTTCCAGCTCATAAAAAAAACGTGAGCTCAATCACACAAAGATAAATGGATAAAAAAATCACTGCTCTCAAGTAATTCTGCACTGGAAATGAATAATAAATAAACTGGAGGTCTCTTTGTTGTCGATATGGGGTGCAAAACTCGTCCGCTGTCTTCAGTGATGCATGCAAGAGTCGGGCTCGAGGTGTAGTCTACGGGGAATTAGTAATTCAGCCATTTTACCGTGGCACTTGTGTTTATGCGGTGTGATAATGATAATTAAAACTCGTAATATGTGCTTGTTATCTCTTCGGCTGACTACCTGTTGAAAGTTTAGAGAACCCGAGTATGTGACGGTGCTTCCACTTTGTGTTTCCTCTGGACGAGTGGAGGCTGCATCGGTGCAAGATTTTATATCCTCCTTGTTATATTCGCTTTGCGGCTTGGTTATCCCTAGTTTCTACATTTTTCACAATACCGTGTACCGACAAACTTCAGAAGAGTGTTTTTTCATTCGTTCGTGGTACAAAGTTTTGCACCAACACCCGAAAAGACGCGCTCATGGTGTGTATAGGCCAGTGTTATCGCGTATTAAGCACCCGAGGGAAATACATTGCAGAGCTATAAGGGTTGAACCGCGCTGGTTGAATTACAATAAAACTTGATGTATTGCGACATTTGCCTGGAATGTGACCCCTCCTCTCGCCCAAAGTGTGAGGTACACGAGCTTTGACTTCTGAAACATCTACCAGTGCAATAAATTGGAAAACTTTTTCACAAAAAAAAACAACAAAAAACTATCCGTATATCTAGTATTATACACCGCGTTAGCCGAGCTACGACACGACGCCATGTTCGAATGTATGGGCACTTTATCACAATATACCCAGACGACCATTTTCGCTTTATAGTTGAGTGAATATAAAACGGAAAACATGGGGTCGATTTTTACCCGATTTTAACGCCACTCCGATTTCTCTTCTTCCAATTTCGAACGCTTTCGTTTTTCACATACAGGGCGGATGTCCAGTGACCAGGGTAGATGTAAGAAGTAACGGAAGAAGATGGCTGGTTATTAACCGAATGCTGTTTTTTCAGTTTCTAAAAACGTAATTCAAAGCTCAGCTGTACATCGAATCAGGTCGAAAAGCGAGTCGAAAAGCTTATTTCCACATTTGCGTAATGAGAACAAGATCTTGTACAAATTTCATCGAAATCGGTCCAGCGGTTCGAGTGTCATTCGGTTTACCAGAAATTCGCATCGTGACCTGGGCGGCGGAAAAATCCCCCCAAAAATTAAAAAAAAAGTATCCGATGCCAGAAAACTGTATTCCGAAGCCTGTTGATGTATCTCCAAACATATAATGATTTTAAGTGCTTCGAATAAGGTTTGAAGAGTTTTTTGCGACGACGAATGTGTGAGGTACGAAATTTTTTAATGATCCCGCCTGATGACATGTTCAGAAAAAAAATCGGCAATCATTCGTGCTTCTATGTATTGTTTGGTTGGCTCATTGGAGCAAAGAATGGAATTTTTTACTGCCTCTTTGTGTTTTTTTTTCAGCCTCTGGGCCGAAGCCCTCGGAGTTATGCTTGAATAACAATTTCCGCTATACTTTTCCAGACTTTATACCAAAAGTCGGAACTTTTGAAGGGAGGGAAGAGGCCGATAAGACTAATTTTTTTAACACCTGGTTGCGTCGGGGAGAAGTCATAATATTATAATTGATGGATCCCTTAGAATCGAGAACCGCTGGAGCAAATGATTGATTAGCGTCCCTGTAAGCATATCACCCCACGTTTAAGAATAGCTTCTGATTCTTCCGAAGCTCTCAAATTCCGCATCCGCGCGATCCATTATTCTATGGAATAATCTGAAACCTACCCCTTTTCCAATTAGAATAATTGAATTTAACACTCGGACCAAAAACTTGGATTCTAATTCTCAAACTGAAAGCATAACTAGCTTCTCTCGTACATTTACATTTTGAATGCTTAGATTTTCCCGCATGATTCATGAATAATAGAATCTTGACTGATCCTCCAATTGAAAAATTTGAGTGTTCAAAGGAAAGCTTAGACTATCCAGCCTTCCGAAATCTCGCATCATAATTACTCACTCGGGGAGTTAATTAACGCGCAGGTAGTCCACATTCCCCGTTTGAGGTTGAAACAATGCATCCTTTTCCAGCATGTAAGACTGCGGCAGACCCTGGATATTCCAAGAACAGCCACAGCTTTGGCCCCTGTGGGATGAAATTTCCTCGCAACTTCTGTCGGTTATGGGACATCCGGTGCTCGCTATCAAATTGAGTTTCCCCTCCGAAGGGTGTGAAGCCCACGTTCGACGTCTTGCAGTGTACGTACCGCACCTTTTGTGGATTCACCGCGTTTTTTATTCTCACTGGAACAAACACAGCCTCTTTCACACCTCCGTGTATCACTTTCGCAAAATATCCCGGGTATATCACTCGGGAAAAATTTGAAACAAAGAGACAGCGTGAAAGTTTTCTTTCAGGGCTTTTATAGAAGGCTCCAACATTATCGATCAGAATCGGTTGGACTTCCTTTGATGCCTAATTGTCCTTTTTTATGAATCGAATTACGAAATGGAATGACAAACGTTATCTCAAACAAAGGAAATCCATGTTCACCTCGGGATGAGGGAATCTCGTATGAATTCAAATTAGATGTGGACAATGGAAAACGAGCTTTCGAGTCTGCAGCTCCATACTCAGCCTTTCTTCCACACCCTTGTAATTGAAATTGCGTGTGACTGTTGGGTGATTACCTTTTCACCAAAGTTTCATGTACGCCGATGATCATCGAAACTGTAAAGAGAAAGGAGAAACATTTTTCGTTCTACTCTCAGCAGGAAGTTGCGACACTGAATGGCAATTCGTGGCACGGCATTGTTCTTCGGAGGGGTAGGTACCCTCTGCGGCTACAAATTTCCATAATTCACTGGTCCACCTCGCGGATACAGTTCTGGAAACAACAAGGCGAGATAGGGCGAGTACTGTAATCCCGACATTGTCCGAACCCGGCATTGTATGTACAAATGTTGGAGCTGCGAGCGTTTGAGGATCTCGAGCATCTCCGATGTCTCCAATAATTCCGACCCAGAACCCTTGGGAGAAGATGCGAGAAGATTGATCGTCCTTCATTTCTCACCAGCTGCCAAGAGTCCCAGGTGTATTTAAAATCAGACCCGAGACACTGCACACTGAAGGGACGTGGAGACTGGGGCTGGTCGTACGTAGTTGTACTGATCCTGCGAGGGGAACCCCCTAAAGTGTCCTAATTTCAAGCAAAGTACGCCATATTCCTTTATGAAGGCACTTCGTCTTTGCTTCCAGAAAGCGCTAGCAGCCTTTCAGCACGACGAAGCTGTAAAACGTTCCACGGATGTAATTAAACTCGCTCGTCAGTTTGTCAAGTTTAACGGTTCTCCAGGCTCAGTGGTTGCTTCACGTCATTCTCAGAGAGTTCAACTCTGAAACATCTTGTCTGCAAGATTCCTTCCTATTTTTTAGACGAAAAATTATGGGAATCAATTATCATTCAGTTATTGATTCCCAAAATCTTGTTCAATAACTGGTACGGTGTCACCATCTTACGGTTTTTCACTTTACGTTCAAGTAAAGAATAGATATTTATGTGGCATGCGCAGAAAGTAACTGTTTATTCGGCAAGGTTATGTTTTTCGTACGAGGCGAGCCTTGTAAAGCAACGGCGAGTACTAAAAACATAACCTTGCCGAACAGTTACTTTCTGCGCGCGCCCCATACAATATTTTTTACGGAAAAGGCATTAATAGTCACTTTGACGCCAGTTGAGTTCCGCACGAACTGCGTATAGGAGCTGCTGTAAAAGGTAGTAGAGAGGGGGTAACCTGCGGTGTAAAGACTTTATTCCGCAACTTTGACGTGCGCACCTCGAACTGCGCATCAAAGTTGCGGAATAAAGACTTTATACCGCAACTTTGAACTTGGCGGTATAAAGTGCCACTTGCCGGAACGAAAACAGGCGTCAAAAAGTGACTTTTTAATGCCTCTTTGTAAAATTGGGTCAGGAGGTAGAACCTCCGGCGGGGATGATGATGGGATCGAAAGAAAGAATCCTATTTGGCGAATATAATATGAGAATCAGGATCCCTCATCTAGTTTCGAAGACGCCTCTACGACCTCGCGGTGCGCATCCGTGAACAGAAGCTTAGCGTGGGTGTCTTCGAGAGGTGGCTTCGAGGCCGGGTTCGGAGGGTAGTTTCTACGGGATTTCGAACGTCTACCTGATCGCTACACAATCCCTCCTCTCTCCTTTGCCCCCCGCGTCTTAACCCTCCACCAAAGTCGCTATCTCTTTCGGCTCGTCTGCCCGTTTATCTACCGAGGAATTTCCCTGCTGGGAAATTTTAACCTCCCGGATTCGTGTTAAGACGTTTTAAAGATTGAACAAACTTCTCAAAAGAGGTTAAACGAAATTTAATAATTTTGCTAAAACTCTTTCCCAACTACTTTCTTCATCCTTTACCGAAAAAAATAAACTTTCACTAAAGATTAAACCTCAAAGTTTAGTCAAACTAGAAATTAGCTCCAAATTTGCCTCGTGCAGCCTGGTGAAAATTGTCAACCTGTTATTTGCCGTTGATTACATCCACGTATTGTTCGCTCTCGTCTGCATAATCCCGAATAGTATGCGATAATCCGTTTACGAGGGTCACAGATTTCAATCCGTTGAGTATCGAGCTCAAGAGGTGAAAATATTCCAGATCAGAGATAATTTTGTCCAATGAAATTATAGCACCATTTACGTGCTTCATGCACTATCTATGTTTTAATGCAACCGTAAGGCTGACACGATAATTGATTGAAAGCCAGCTTGTTGAACTGATCATTTACGTCACGATCATTGCCTTTGTGAATGGTCAATAATTTTGTGGGTCCCGATTTACCCGAGTTTTTCTTTAATCTGTTTCATCAATGATGATTTTTTTTTCTAATTATTCGCCTCGCTTTTGTTCAGTCCGTTCGTTATCTTTTACCAGCTTCACTGAAGAAATTTAATGGCTGGAGAAACGGAGGCGACTAATTTCATCTCAAGCTTAGACTCGATCCTGATAAAAGCTTAGTTGCGTTCTACCTCGCGATATTCAAGCCAGGATATTAATTATCGTGGTTGATGTAAATTTATAATTAACGAGAGAGAGATACTCCTCTTGAAATAATTTGGAACACACATTTTTATCCAACGATATAAATTAATCCTATACAGTTTTGTTATTCGTTGGTATATGAAATGCATAAATCAGTAAATTTTGAGTGTTTTTTCGATAAAAAAAGAAACGTTTTCTATATTGAACAGGAATACGTGAAACTTGAGGAAATCCTCAGGCATTGAAAGATAATAACCTTGACGTGACTTGAAAGACAAATTAATGATAATGAAATAAAAAAAAGGACATTTATTCGACACTAAAAGTGGATAAAAAGTGCGAGTCTTTTTTTCACTTGTTTTTAAATTCAATTTTCTCTATCGTAAAGATTGATTGTTCGAAAAATAAATTATTGGTGAAGAAGAAAACAAAAAAAAAAAAAAAAAACAACGAGCATCAGGTGCAATAAATTGCAGAGGCAATTTCGTTATGGTTCTTCGGGTACAATTGAATTTCGCGTCTCAGCAACACACGGTTTAAAATTTGATTGCCGGTTTTATCGTTGGTGAAAAAAAAGAAGAAGTTATACGAACGCAAAATATAAATCCAATTATCTTGTCATACGTACGTTACGTACGTAATAGATTCACTAAATTTTGCATAGCCTTCTGAATTTTCATCAGTTGCACATGTTTCGGCATGGCATGAATTGACTTAACTAATGCGAGTGCAGGATATGGGTTGGCGATGTCTTTGACTCGATCTCTACTCGAGCGTAACAAGATGGTTGCCAAAGCAAATACCATATCGTGTTCGTATTGCAGCAACCGGAGTATACAGACAGAAGTACGTACGAGATTCTGTCTGTCGGAGCAAAGTTAATCAGGACGAACAGAAATTTCCGAAAAGATGAAGCCAGGGTGTTCCAAAGCCAGCTATGTTGACTGGGTCGATCCTGGGGCGAGCAGAAAGCCACAACAAACGTGGAAAGTTATTATGCGTGGAATCACTTCGAACCTGTTTACACAACTCCAATAAGCCCCTCATGAACAAGCTCAATGGATTATATCGCGGAGAAGGAAAGAATCAACGGCGCGATGACCTGAAGTCGAAATTCGAGCTTCTATTATTCCCACTGTCCCTTTGTCACCATGCATAGACGGGGTTGGATGGGTTCCTTTTTTCCGCTGACAATGAAAATCGGGAAATTATTGCCCCACCTTCAGACATACGTGATGTATATACGTTTGGTTATAATCTTCAGATCACAAAAACGACCCTCAGAATTTATGGTGATAATCCTGAATCACATTTTGACTGTTAGCTATACATTGACATTGATACCTTTAGCCTGAGTGATCCGAGATTGCGAGCGAAGGAGCTAAAGTGACAATATCGAACCTTTTTAGCTTTTGTACCTACTTCCAACACTCAGAAAATCAATTCAGTGGAAAATATTGTTGAAATTATGCATCATTTTGTTGGCGTGATTCCAGGCGAGCCAGAAAAATGTTCAATCAAATTTGTTTCTAGACACGAACCAGAAAGTTATTTTTTCGTCTTCCCCTTAATCTTTGTGCTTGAAATCGTTTTGTTTGAGAACAATTTTGTTCGGAGTGGCTTCGTTGGTGTACGGTGATGAAATTTCGTGCACAATATAACGCCGTGTGAAATGAAAAACCCGCGTATATCAATTTTGTGGAGAATAATGTCTGATGCAAATTCAATCAAAGCAAATATGCATCCTCTCACCGAAGCACTCTTTCAATTCAAATTTCAACGGCCACTTTGAACGCGCACAAAGAGGTATGATAATTGGCTTTGTGTGTCATGACACGTAGCGCCACGAGTGACGAAAGATGGACATTTCGGTGGGGATGGGATCTGGTCGAATAACTTGGCGCTTGTCCAATTTTAAACTGACCTTTCCCAAGCCAGATTGTCCTACTATCGTTGTCACTTCTTGCCACCACATGCGCTGGCATCGAAAGTAGCTTCCACTCGAGAAGATGCACATAGCGAATATAGAAAATTTCAATCTCCTTAATTGAAAAATTTGCTATTTCTAGTTGATCACTTCAAACGCATGAGTAATTGTAAATTTCAAAAAGAAAAGTTTTCATTCTCTGTGGACTGCATGTCTTTCAGGTCATACGAATTTCCGTTTTAACTTTTCGAATTGTGAGAAATGCAAGTTTCTAAGATTCTCTCCTTGACAGAAAAGCAACTCGAGAGCTCAAAAGCTTGTGAACCAATTATTCATCTCATCTTCTGATTTTGATTTCATTGTCAGTACATGAACATGAAACAGGCATTTGCGGATTTTGAATTGATTGAGTAACATTCATTCAACCGATGAAAGTATGACCATAGCTATCAATTTTCTTGATCTTTCAGGAGAGAAAGGTGATGAAAACGTATGACTTATGGTTCCGTGAATCAAGTATAATTATTTGTCTGCTTCCTTTCAAATGATTGAAAGCCTTAGTGCAGTCTGGAGTAACTCTGTATAAAAGAATGTCATAATTCATTAGAAATAAGATACTGCAGTATGTGGCAATATTTTTGTAATTTTTTATGCCGTTATGAAATGAAATTAATATCTCAAGGGTGTACCGCTCTCGGAAGTACCCTTCTGGGACGTGATTAAAACCAACACCCACCCTCCCCATCCCACTTCTCCACCTATACCATAGTGTCTTTTGGCTGCTATTGCGAAATGCTAGCTCAAGTGTAATACGACGCGTTTCATTTGTTACATTTCCACTAATGCTGTGAGTTTCCGCGGCATTCGAGGAACGTCTTGCACCTCGGATGCCATAATCCACCCCTAACCTAATGTGTGCCAGAATTCAGAAAATCTGTCGATAATGGAGAAAATTTGAGAAACTAGAATTCCGATTCGAATTTAGGGGCAGCATTGCAAAATTTATAGTGGCGTGATAATCAGTCGAATGAAAGACCTCTGGGACTGTGGGATGAGACCTCGAGGAGTTTTGGTTCAAGAACGTCTTTAACCCAGATTAAAATTTCAATCATCCAAGAGGGAAGATTCTGCTAAGCTCTCCTTCGAACCTGACAACTTGTCAAATTTGAAACAAATCATGCGGATTCGGAGAATTGAAGATTGGCGGTTCAAGATAGTAGATTTTGGAAGCTTCCTCGTCAACGGTAACCACCATGTCGATAGTAAAAAATCTGGTCTTTTGCGTCCCTTATTTTGAAAAGAAAGAAAAACTGGTGTTGGACTGTGGACGTTAGAAGCTGCCTTTTGATCAGAAATTTTCGAAAGTCATTGAACATAATCGAAATCTGGCGGCCAATTGGACACCTAAAATTGTAGTGAACTCCTTCAGCCTTGAATCGTCAACATGATGTTATCTGAACTGAACGCAAACTAAGTATAAAATGTAATCACGATACGATGGTCGGAGCTTCCGCTTCGCCCTACGCCGTGATTTCTTGAATCAAATCGAGCCATCTTTCGCCAAATCTCTGCGCTCTTGTTCGAGTTCGCGCCTATCGCTTCCTCCGAAAGCTCGCTTTGCCTTTGAATCGAACCGAAAGTAACGGCCTTTGATCTTCGCTCCACGAAGAAAGCTGCCAGTGCTTCTTTCATACGTACCCTTTTTTCTTTTGAATACCAAATAGAGCGAATACAGCCCAGGACGTAGTGTTGAAAAGAAATAATTCACATATCAATTCACAGCTCGAATCTACCGAGGATAGGATTCCTGGAAGGAGTGTAAAAATGCTCCGAGCATCCAAACAGGGTTCCAAGAGTTACAGGATAAGCCCTGATGTAACTGAAGGATGTTTGAGGCAGTTATTATATTTTTTCTGACGATGTCGAAGGTTCACTTCCGGTCCCATGACTCAATTACGATTTGGAAATCCGGTAACTGGCCGGGTAGCTTCGATAACCGTCAATATCCGGTATTATTAACGCCCACTTCTGGAATCCCTGCAGGGCATCTCGACCTTGTTTCCTGATGTTTCTAGTGAACATTATCCCCGGATATTGTTAGTCTCCTCAGAGCGAGATCCTGACTCAGCATATAGTCCTATTCGTGCGGATAGGATACAAATTTGGCATTCATTCCCGGTTTTCTCGATCGAGACGCTTTTGCTAAAGCCTTGCTAAGCTCCAGCGGAGAGCTTCGATTCACGCTTTTATTATACTATGGTGATTCGGGCGGAAATTCATCGCTCCTGTGGATACCTAGAACTAAAATTTCAAACCCTTCAGACATTCACTCGCAAACTGGAGCGGTATCGAAAAATCTATATTGTGTATGGACTGACTCCAGGAGAACTAAAAATAAACGACAATGTACCGCAGCACGTAATCGTCCCACGTTCAGTACACATACTTAGTTCATGGCTGCACTGCGGTCTTTGAGTTGACCGTACGGATACCGGATTTTTACCCTTATCGATGGTTTTTGACACCAGGATGTACGCCGGAGTACCAATGATATCGACACATATACTATATGCAACGTCTGTGCAATTCTTTGTCAAACTTCAAAGAACCGATTAAAGATGGATTCTATAGATACATACTCCATTCGTAGTAGAGAAACCGAGGCTCTCAATAACCATAGAAGAAGAAATATCTTCAAGCACACTGTGCAATGAATCTTTCAGATGAGGCAACGTCCAGTATCACGACGTATAACTTCAATTCCCGAAGAATATATATGGAAAATCTATTATCTGCTTTATGCGGGACACTAAGCTCACGAAGACAAGAAAATCCGGGAGCCTTCAGCCGGATCATCCGCAGACCGTCCGATCACTCACACGCATGCGTTATCGGCTAACCATCTCGTGTGAGTGAACGGACGGTCCGTATACGACCCGGCCACCAAGGCACGACTTTACTTGTGCCCCGGTATTCACAAGCCCCGAGGCGTGAACGTATCATGCTAACGTACCAGCCAGTGTCAGCCTCAAGCTCACATTATGACGATACCAGGAGGTGCTTCGGTAAATGCGCAATCACTCGAGGTAGGTATACGCGGTCTATGATGTACCTCGTTTGATGAACCCAGACAATGAGAACCTGTCGAGTAATAATATTTTCGTAACACCTGCATGGGAAGTTCGACTCCGCGCACTGTAGAGGGTGCGCGAAATCGCTGATTCCCTTACCGGCCGAGAGCAGTGCCGGAATGTGGACATTCCCGCACGGAGCATTCCGGCACTCTCCTCGGTCGGTAAGAGGATCAGCTATCTCGCACATTCTCCACAGTCCGCGAAGTCAGACTTTCCATATCAGGTTTTGTACGAAAAACAGGATGTGGATCTCGTGCGGGTTGGCGATTCCTAACTCGTGTGAATGCCGACACTCGCCTTCGGCTCGTCCGGCATACCTCACACTCGTCCGGAATCGCCAACTTCTCGCACTTGATGTACAATATACTATTTCCACAGGTTCATCCAAGGAAAGTGAATCTGGTCTCCAGATGACTGAAAAAAAATCAGTCTTCTGGCCGTCATTTTTTGATCAGTGTCTCCAAGATATGCGATGAAACATTTGCGCAGAAAATCCTTCGCATCCGCAGGTGGACATTTCTTTTCAAGGGGACCAGTACAGCGTGATTGAAAAAATTCTTCATACTCCAAAAATCATTTATATCCTATCCAAAGTTCATTGCACATCGAAAAATAGACTTTTTCAAAAATCACTTGTCGTAAAATTTCAGGCACACGGATGATTTGATTATGTCTCTCGACGTCTCATTTTCTTCGGAGAGCAATCCTTTATCGTGTGAAGGAGGGAAATTGGAAAACAAAATTTTCGGAACAAGTTATCGGCAAAAGAGTGACCAGATTGTCGCCAAATTTCGATAACTGACCATAACTTATCACAGGATTTTTTTCCCTCAGTTTACCCTCATCTAGATGATGAAGAATTGCTCGAAGAAACTTTCGCCAATCATTGCACATAGATTTTCTGTGCAGTCGACTGATTTTGTTTATCTTGATAAATGAACAGGGTGCAGTTTGTGACCTAAGTAAATTCAGAAGTACGATATAACTCCGTGTCGGAACTGCTCTCGATTTGTTCTGATAATGCCTAATTGTTCTTGTTGCTTTGTTAATGTTCTTGTTAATTAAATAATGAATTCAGCCTCGCGCAATAACTACTCGGTATAGATATTGGAATTAAAAGACCGAATCTTGCGTATAGGTATACCGTTATTCGATTAACTCTCGGTCATAGCAATTTCGCGTTGATGGACGCGGTCTATAAATCTGCATTATTTCAGTTTACCGTTCGCGAAACCGTTCCAGGTGACAAAACAAAATGGCGGTAAAGTTTCGCACGAACTTTTCCCATTAGATTATTCGTTCTCTGATTCTCTATCGACCACTTTCCTCGGAGGCGTGTGGGGGCTAAAATAGGAATTGGTATACGGCCATGGGTGGATGAAACGGAACGTTGGCTATCAGATTGAATCGGGGTTTATCTGGCACTCGATTGTCGCGAAAATATTGATCCTCTTGTATCCCCCGCATCGTGGGGAATGGGAACTTGAGTACGTGTCAGCAAGGGTAGATAGGCGACGATAAAGTGAGAAAAAATTGATAATATTCTTTCCAATGACAAAGAAGATCATCGCGAAAATACATTGAAGTGTCTATCCAGAATTAGGTTTTCTGCGAACCTCCGGGTCGTTCGCCTAACTAGTTTGTGTCAATCTTCAAAAATAATCCGATTACAAATTTGAAAAAATTGTTTTCCGGGCTGCAACATTCGAATCTGACCTCTGATACTTGTATTGGGTCCAGAATCGGATTCAGGAAGCCTAAAAAACTGAGAGAAACCACAAGCTTGAAAGTATTGAGCTTTCTAGAAGTCCTTTGAAAAGGCTATGAAATTTTTTATGGGTTTCTATTCCGCTGCCAGGTCACAGAGAATATCGAAATTGTAGAAAAATGGTGGAAAATTCGCAGGCTTCATCGATCCGCCAGACAGACCTGGATTCGGCTGCAGGACACATAAATAACGAATGCTTGTGTGAAAAGGCTGTCGAATTGAGGGAGTAGTTGATTCTGTCGTTAAAAAAAAGACTTGGCGTAAAAAAAAATTGAATATTTTAACAATCAGTCAAACAAACCCTCGAGTTGACGAAACTAGAATTACTGAGGGCTGTTTTTCTGTGTTTTCACTCGAAAAGTGAAGGAGAACGGGTTGGCAAATTGGCATAATTAGTCGCTTGTTCATTTCCAAATTCGACAGGCTTGAATCGCCAAATTAGTGACTCTGTGAAGTCCTCTCATTACTTCTAGTCTTCACATTTATCACCCATTATATTCTAGGGGCCCATCAATTGAAGAGCATTGAGAATAATTCGATCGAAAAAGGGTTTGATTTTGAATCTATGAAATCTTCCAATGCCTCTCCATAATTTGTCCCCATTTTATTATCAAAGTTCTCAATTGTCTGATATTCTGTAACACGTTGTAAAATTTTTCGAATCGTTATTCCACTTCATTCGCAGTCAAGTCGGCTGTCTAAACTGTCAGATAAGAAAATGATGTGGTGAAAAGTAAATCAAACATTTTTGTGTGTCCCATACTTCAGTCGTGAGAAGAATGTCACCGCGGTTATCACCTGTCACGTCCAAATGTGATTAGATTCCGAGGAACGGTACGGCAGTGACTTCGAATCTCGTATTTTTGAGTCGAAGCTTTTTCATAAGGAAAAGATGCGACGCGGGTAGACAGTCTTTGCCAGTCTGCAGAGAATATCAAAAGTAACGGCGTGAAAAGACCGGCTCTTAGATCTTATCGTAAAATTGTCAGCGCTACTGAATCTTCTCTAAAAACTCTTAATTTGCATAATCTTGGCTTTTAATTATCCGCCAAATTCCTCTGTAAGCACCTACGTAAAAAGCATTTGGGCAGGTGGCATCTGATGCATTAATCAAGAGCTCCGGCCTAATGAAAATGAGAAGCTTTGTCATAATCACGTGCGGATTTCGGAAGCCACGAAATAGCAAACAGCGGCATTGAATCTCCTCTTTTTCGGACTCTAATAACCCGAATTTTAGGGTTTGAAAATAAATCAAGTTAATTTTGGGACATTTTTAATTTCATGTTCGAATTTTCTGCACTCGATGATCGATAATATTCCCTTTCGGTGTTTTCAGACACGAAGTTACGAGCGGTGGCTCTTGTCGAGTGCCTAACCACCCGTGAAAATATCAAAAGCTCCCTCATCCCCGAAACCACGGTAACGTTATTTTGCCCCATCGTAGTCGGCCGTTGTTACGGTTGCCATGTTGCTAAATTGAACGTATTTCGGACTGGCTGAAGCAGAATACATAGTCTTATGGTTGGACATTCTTTCAGACATTTTTTCTAAGCCTAAGATACGATTATTATGAAATATTGCACATTTTCTTCATTCCAGAGACCGGAGAAAACGTAATGTTACCTGGAGAGAATCTGTAGGAATCGGGGTGGAAGACCAAACGTCTGGTACAAATTATTCGATTAATATATCATATCCATGGAGCTTTCCATAAAACATTTCTTACGTCACAGGCATTAAAAAGTCACTTTTTGACGCCTGTTTTCGTTCCGGCGAGTGGCACGTTATGCCGCTGAGTTCAAAGTTGCGGTATAAAGTCTTTATTCCGCAACTTTGATGCGCAGTTCGAAGTGCGCATGTCAAAGTTGCGGAATAAAGTCTTTATACCGCAGGTTACCCCCTCTCTACTACCCTTTACAGCAGCTCCTATTCGCAGTTCGTGCGGAACTCAACTGGCGACAAAGTGACTATTAATGCCTTTTCCGTAAACAATATTGTATGGGGCGCGCGCAGAAAGTAACTGTTCGGCAAGGTTATGTTTTTAGTACTCGCCGTTGCTTTGCAAGGCTCGCCAGGTAAAACATAACATTGCCGAATAAACAGTTAGTTTCGGCGCATGCCACATCAATATCTATTATTCCCACTCATGTTTCTGCGGCTCCGTTTTATTTTCTTATTCAATATATGATATCGACATCCACCGCCGCAATATGAATCCCGTAACATATACGTACATTTGTAGAAAATTATACCCGCACGGTTCGCAAATGCTACCTCCCTACCCACAAGGGTTCGTTTCTGGTTCGGATATCAAACTGGGTGATCGATAGCTCTCAGGTCTTGCCCGACATACCCCGAGTTCACCGAGTTGAAAAGTTATCCGGATGACGGGGTGACGCGGAAGGGGTTTCAAAAGGGTCGGAAACGGGGCTATTTCGCGAACAGGTCGAAAGCGACATCTTTTGTTCCAATTTTCCGCTAGGTGTTGGTGGTATTGATTTCCATTGAATGATTATTATTATTATTCTTTTAGCGCTGTCGTAAAACGGGCTCCGAAACGACAACGAGAGTCTGGATTAAGTCACAGCACTGCAAACGTTTGTAATTTGAGAAAATTAGAGACGCGGTAGGGTTGTGAAGCGAGATTTGGGTTCAGGGTGGTTTCAACCTCGGGCCATCAGGCCTGTTGACAAATTTTCGCAATCTCTATCCACCGCACGTGACTTTAATGGAACCTAAGAAATAATTACTCCAATTACACCGAGCCTCGTCAAAAGGGGAGCTCGAGTGAATATAATACGCCATTGGGCTTTTGGCCCGTTTCAGGAGCTCAAATTCCACTGCACTGTACAGAAACCCGATTTTTCTATACTCGTAGTTTTACATCGTGCCACAGGTGTGCATTTTACAACCACAACCTGACACACGAATGTCATGCATCGTTTAGAGATGTGACCACGACACCCCAGGGATCCTCTTTTTTTTGGGGCAATTAACTCCGATTCGGTACCAATACTTGGGGGTGAGGCGCCTCACGTGAGATTATTATTACAAAAATGAAATGATTGAAGTCACATTCAATCCTAGAAGAAATCCTGTGCAATCTGATCTCAGAGAGTTTTTTTTTTCAATTGATTGGAAGTCACTAGGAATCTTTGGACCTTATATACATGCTCATGGGAGTCAACTCTGAGTCCTTGGAATCGTTTTGACGTCAATGGAAGTCGTTGACTTCGAAAGTCAGATCGAAAACCCTGAAATGGCAGTTTTTTATTAACAATATACAATGTCGATCCAAAATAAAAACTGTTCTAGGTATTCCTAAGTATTATAATGACCTCTTCTTTCTGATCTATGGAGGAGTCGCGTCGGTCGCGAATGTAATTGTGCAGATTTGAATAACAAATCAGTTATTGAAATAGCATAAAGAGAGGATTGTGTTGTATGTAGTACTTCTCTCATTTTATAACAAACGAGTAATTGCATTATATCTCGGTGACAACAAATAAGCTTCGAACTTCATTGCTAGAGTATATCGTGACCTTTGTTGTAAGATGAAGTGTAAGAAGTAGTTTCTGTCCCGCAGTCCTTCAGTTAATATCAAAGAGTACGAAGGCTCGTCGTAAAATTCAAATATTCAACGTTTGATGTACAAACTTCAAAGAAATCTCGGACTTTCGAGGATACTCGATGCTTCGTTATTTCCTCAGCAGCATATAGACTGGATGTTGCGGGGAAAAAACTCATTCAGGTATATGAATAAAATAACCCTCGAGATACTTTGAGAGGGGTAAAGAGGGTGGGAGAGGGGGGGAGATATTTATTTCAATTGTAATGAAAATGTGGGATTTGCGCAAATACCGTAAGGGCTTTCTGGGAATTGCGGGTGCTGAAGACGGCGACAAATCTTCCAAGTGACTGACGTTTGAAAAAAATCCTAAAGCATTAATTCTCTGAATTGTGTCCGCTGAAGGAGTTGGACCCGCGAGTCTCTCGGCGACTTTGAACAAATTTATTACATACAATTAAACACTGTTTGGTTTTAATTAATTTAAACCGCAAGACTGTTCAGTACGTGAAAGAAAATCTAACTCGAATCATTTATGCGGTTGAAGAGTTGGAGTATGATGGACTAGTTGTAAGTTACTGAATATAGTAAAGTACCGTCAAATTTACCCCAACTAGTAGGGTAAGGTTGCTATCGATGGACCCCCTAAGCAAAGTTGGTCATAAAAATTGGATTTCGAGTCGAAAATGCAAAACCACTGGTGGATGTTTTCTTCGAAACCTATCCTACAGAGCAGTCACGAGTGAGCAAGGTCATTGTTAATTTCTGATGATTCATCACCGATTTTCTGTTTTTTGAATTTGGTCCATTCATGGCAACCCTGCTCCATGAATGGACCACCCCATCTCCTTCGATGGACCACTAAAATAATGAAGATAAAACAATACAATGATCTAATGACCTAGTATATTGGTGTAAATGATAAATTGATGACGTATGAATAGATTTTTGAGATTTCAAACAAATTGTGGGTCAGCCACGATAGATGCTCTCAACAGTGTCTTACAAACTGAAAAAAGTAATACTTTCCATACTGGTCCATTCATAGCGTTGTTGCCCGGTCCATCCATGGAATTTCGCATCGCAACACATAACCTATCCTACTACCACAGGATGGAAAGATACCAAAAAAAGTATCGGTATCATTTTGAAGAGCGAAGTATAAGCTTCAAAACCATCCGACACGATTTAGGAAAAATCACCGATACAAGGGTTCAAACACGTTTGCGAAATTAGGAAAAATAAGATCAGAAAGGGCAAATTCCTACCTCACTCAATTTCAGCACACCTATGGCACCCATGTGACTGTTTTCAACGTGGCCACTCTTTGGCCACTAGTAGACTGGATTCGCACTGATAGCAACGCCAAGCACTACCACATACCTGAGATATACCACTGGTCCATCGAAGGCAACGGTCCATCGATAGCAACCTTACCCTAACGAAGTTTAATCATCGAATATGCTCAATGTTGAATCTTGATGGTCTAAAAGGGGCAGTTAAACTCAGTCAATTTACGAAGGTTTGGTGACAGATATTGCCCAGATTCAGCAAAGTGGATTATCCCAATAATCAACCAGAAGGCCGCAGTCTGATCAGAAGATCGAGTAATTCCCATCGAGCATCTATCCTGGACTAATAGACACCATTTTCTCTGAATCGATTCTCCTTCCATATCAAGAAAGCAGACTTCCATCCGGAGCTCTAAAAAGCTATCGAAAATTGTGGATGGACTCCATTGAAGTTGAACCTCATACTTCACTACTAATTACGGTTGAATGTGGAAAATTGTTTCTCAAATTGTAACTTTGTGTGAGTTCATCATTGTAGATCATTTTAGAAAATCAGTTTTCATAACATCCGCTCCGTGTGACGTTCATGCGCGCCCCACGTGCTCAATCTTTATTGCCCATAAATAGTTATTTCCACTACAGATGTTGAGATGTTTCCATATTTTACTTCGATGCAGACTGACGTGAGAAAGCACGGAGCTATAACGTATAACGTAACCTATATACAATTCCGAAGGTTTTTTATATGCAGGTTTACGTCTACTCAGAGCATAAAGGTACGTTATAAGCGAAAACAGAAACACTACGGATTGTGTTCTGGAAAATATTTGCTAAACCGAACAGTACGTCCCACAATGAACGCGTGCGACCGAATCACTTTTATTTGGGCTTTTTGAAGAATTATCCATTTTTTTTTTTATTTCGTCCCAATCATTGCTACAAATATTTGAACATTTTCAAAGACGGCTTTCCATAAAGTAAGACTAGCAATTTCAGTGATCATAAGCAATTTTTGGCGATTTCAAATCGAGTTCAAAGCAATTTCAAAATAGTTGCTACCAAAGTAGTCAGCGATCGGCAAATGTACTATATAGTCCGGTGCTTGTTAGCTGAATGGTTTTTATTTCACGTCATCGGAGAACTAGAATAGTTATTTTTTGCGGTTGATCCACTTCCCTCTACTGGCATCCGACGTAGAAACGTAGTGGAGTTTCTGTATTACCACAGCCACGTTTTCCCCATAGAGTACTTGTGAAATTCGTCCTTTGCAATCATCATTTGGACACTCATAAACTGTAGAAACAAAAAAACCTGTTTCACTCTAAGGCTCACTTTCACCCACCTCTGTCAGTTTGTTGATTACATTTGTCGAAATAACACTGAATATGATATCGCGAAGCTCTTGGCACAAGGCTATGTCGTTTCGGAACCCAATTTAGGCCTACGCTGTAGAAAATTACAAATTTAGTATAGCAAAGTGAATCGCTATGCATGTTCTTTGAATTAAGGTGAAATGAAAGTCACGTGACCTCGATATGATTTACACTTGGAATTTTCAAACGCTATTTTCTCAGCCAAAACACATTCGATTGATGTGAAATTGATAT